>VXBJ01006700.1:343483-501134 GCA_013400055.1 Nycticryphes semicollaris | reverse complement strand
TCTTTTTTCTTTTAACTTTTTCCTTGCAATCAGTTTCATATATATGAACATTGTGTAACCTTATACTCGCACAAAGACTCTATCAGCAGGGTGGCATCTTATGTTACCCAAACTTGCTCTTCACCAAGAGGCAGAAAGATGCAGAAGAAGTGATACAGATGGTTTCCAATATGAGAAAGTAGGCAGAAGTAAATCAAGAGTTGTTAGTCCTGTTGTCATCATAGGTTCTGATGGATATGATTTTTCTAAGACAAGATCATCTTGCTCTTAATGTTTTTTGAGGTCACCAAGTACATTGAAGAATTTTTTTAATAAAGATTTTCAGTCCCAGCATAAAGATACTTGAGTAAATACTGAGTAATGCAATTCTGATCTCAGATGACCAAAAAAACATGTTCAATCAGTGGCTCAGAATGTAATGAGTTGGTGGCCAATTTATGTGCAACTAATGTTTTTTCCTTACTAAATGTTGCACAGTTTCATAATAAAATAAACATGTTTATAATGATATATCTATCCAGAGGATATTTGAAGCTATGGAACTCTTTTCTGATGCTCATGATCTTAACTGCTTCTGTTCATAGTGGGTTACAACCTTACCAAGTTATGTCAGACCCAACCTGAGTTTTTGCTGGTGCCATGTTAGAGAACCTGATTCAATTCCATCAAAGCCAAAGAGCAATTTTCCATTGGTTTTGGCAAGTGTATTCACTACAGATTATATTCATCACTCTAGAAGGTAAACACAATACTGCTGGAAGACAGATGAGTGGAGTAATTTTCTATTACGATTCGTCTTGTACTGTTGGTGCAAAACACAACTTTGAGGGCTATCGGTACCCAAATGGTGGCAGTCTTTTTCTGCATCTGAATCTATGACTGCTTCTCCACTTCATCCCTGCCGTAGTCTCTCTGCTGAATGCCTTCAAAACAGGAGGCAACGCGGCATCTACCTCCAGCTTTGGAAACCCTCCCGGAATGTAACCTGGTGGGCAAAAGGACGAACTATCTGATTTTGTGAGTGTGGCAGGTTGTGGTAATGGTGCTTGTCTACTACCTGTTTGTAGTATGGCAGCAACTTCAGGCCCACCTCATTTCCTAATCTACATATGCTGTGTTGGGCATATACAAATAGCTGCCCCATCTGTAGTCATGTTTATTTGTTTTAAAGAATTCAACTGGCATTAATTTACAAAAATGAGGAAGGGTTGCCATCTACAATTATTAATTAGCATGCACATCTGCCGAGAAGGTGTTTCCATAAGCCTGTCTGAAGTACTTTATTGTTGTTGGTTTTTTCATTTGAGGGGGATCAATGCTAATTTTCAGTGTTTACCAGCAATCATAGATGACTTGCAGTTAAAAAGCCATCAGCTCTGTCACATTTTTCAGTGAACAGAATCCCTTTCCAGATGGCCCTTCATTTGGATAATGGACAGCCTAAGGGGATAAAAATGTCACCTGTTGTGGCTAGTCAACAATATCAATAAAAACAGAAGAATAGACCATTCATAAAATGGGCACCAGCCCAAAAATAATTTGTGAATTGTATAGTGAATGTTTTTGGTAGCAATCTTGCTTTAAGAATTCACAGACATTCTTAAATCTGGTCATTACTGTGTTTGCACTAGCTGGTACCTTACTGTTTCTTCATGAATGAACCTAATTTTTCTTAATGCATTTTCTGACAGAAGAGAAAATATGTGAATGATTACATTGTGATTATGATTGCAAAAAATCATGATTGTAAGTAGGTAAATAATATATTTCTTGGCTTGTCTCTTACAGAAAAATTTGGAAGGTGCTTCAGGTTTAACAATTCAGATTGATTCAAAATACTGGAATTAATTGGTTTCTTTTCATTTTGGCAGGCTTAAAGATGTTTTAAAAGTTACAGATAAAGAAGTGATATGGCAAATATTTACATTAAAATTAACATTTACATCTGTAAAAATTTTAAAACAACCAAAATTTTGAAATAGTTTTAAAGAAAATTCTGAAGGTCTCTAAGGTCCCTTCCTGATCTGGTAAAACATAAAGAATTTCTGAAACATTTTGCAGTGGCTTAGTCTGTACATTTTTGTACAGCAGTTTTGGCAATCCTGGCTATCTTGTGTTAACAATTATAGCTGGGGATACTCAAAATGCGTATTTCAGAGTTTTCTGATAATGAGATTGAAGTGAAATAGATAAAAGGCCAAGATAAGGCTTTGACAGGACGAGGGGCAACGGGCACAAGACGGATAGGACTTTCCATTCAAATATGAGGAAAAACATCTTTGGGGTAGGGGTGGCAGAGCCCTGGCAGAGGCTGCCCAAGGAGGGTGTGGAGTCCTCTTCTCTGGAGACCCTCAAGACCTGCCTGGATGCGGCCCTGAGTGATGTGCTCTGGGCAATCCTGCTTTAGCAGGGGAGTTGGACTAGAGGATCTCTAGAGGTCCCTTCCAACTCTGACAATTCCATGATTTCATGATAGGAAACCAGACCTCCATGTAACATAAAAGAGGTATCTCCCACAGATTGTTCTGAGAATCTTTGAGTTCTTGCTCCACATTACCCACTGGAGGATGAGATTATCTGCTGGAGGACACTGCGTCTCCTCACTGCTGACAAAAGGAGTCTCCAAATCTGAGCATGAGGCCAGGTTAACAGGTCTGACCGTCACTAAGTGTCACTGAGTGTCTGAGTGTGCACCAGAAGAGCACCAGCTGGTGGCTAGAGGAATACAATATTTCATGGTGGGGTATTGTAGCATGATTTAGCAAACCACTAGAACCAGTTTGTTTATGTCAAATGTGAGTGGCCCAGGTTTAGGCACACAGATACAAGTAGAAGTGAAATTACTGGTATGACTGTATTACTGCTTACTGTGTGAAATATAGTATTCATTCCCCTATGCATCTGAACAGTCTCGAAAGATGATTTAATATATGTGTGTGCACTGTGAAATATTAGTTAAAAATATGGTTTATGTCAAATTAGGGTCAAGCTAGTTATGTCTATGCCATTCACTCTGGCAAGAAGGAGTGGGAATTTCTGAGTTTCTCTGTTCACTTTCAGCACATTTTCTATGAAATGCTCATTCTTTTTCTCACACGCTCCTTATTTATGCTTCACATGACAGCAAGAGTTAGTTTATTCATAATCCATCTCTTCTTTAGAACCTGAAGGCACTCGTTGACAAACAGGTGATGTACACACAGGAAAATAATTAAGTGACTGTCTTGCAAAGCTCTCACCTTGAAGGAATATACCACAGCAAATGGAAAGAACTGTGTCCTCTTTATATTTTTATGTATTTGTAGTCTCATAGAAATTTAGATTATGGTTCCATGTCTTTCTATTCAGAGACCTCAGTTTACTCTGCTGCATGAGGGTTCTTTTTTCCCATCTGTTCAGCACTTCATTGAGATCAGGTGTCAAATTTTGGACTAAGGTACTTGACCAGATTACTCAGTAGGAAGAAAAACCATGTTTTTCCTTAATAATAACAGTGATTTCCTTGGTATATCCTTCTGGAGAGAAAAAGCATATGTCAGTGACATTGTTCTTCACTTATAACTCCCAGGCAAGAAATAGATCATGAGTGTGTAACAGATACCATAGAATTTCCACTCACAAGCACAGGATTTTTTTTTTAATAAAAAATCTTACTCATGCTGTGCAAAGTATTTTTACTAATTACTAGTGGCTTTCAAGGGACTCATGCTGGGTACTCAGCTCCGTCCCTTTAAAGGAAGTAATTTTGACGCCCTAAGTATATATTGACTGTTGAAAAATTATAACAGTGTCTTCTGAAAATGCATAGAAGGTAAACATGTAAAGCAATGAAACCCATGGAGTTACACTGAGTTGTCCTAGAGTAACTGAATTAATGTGGTATGTGTATCACCAACAGTGCCTAAAGCTGCTAACAGCTTCATATGTAATAAGTTGTATATATTTTTTAAAATTAAACTATGTTAATTGGAAGTCATCTTTGCAGGTGACAAAAGGTGAACATGTTGTGTAGAGATAACCCTCCAACCATCTGGAGTATAAAGTGTTTTCCCTTGATATTTAATGACCTCTGGTTAATGTAAAAACACTGTTTATGGGCTTAAGTGAGATCAGTAATTAGCTTTTTGTAGGTAGGAGGTAGATTGTGTTAACGTAAACTCTGAGTGGTAATGGAAAAAACGGTGGAAATCCTCAGAATAGAAGTTGTTTGAATCGATGGTCTCAGAAAAGGAGAAGAAAACCTGTGAGTTCCTGATGGACTTAGAGCTTATTTTGAAGTCATGCATAAGAATAGTAATAATGTTATAACTTTTGTTTGTTTGTTTAGGTCTGCATATTGATCTGGTCCTATCTGGGAACCACATTTGATTTTTCTGACTGTTTTGCCATTCATTGTTTAAGCTTAGAGTAGATTAGGCAGTTTATTTTCGTAGTAGAACCATTTTTATTCCAATAGCAGGTGAAGCTGAAAATACAAATGTATGCCAGCTTTACAATCTGATTTAAAGAACGTACTAAAACTAAGCGTTTTCCTCACAAGCAGCTCATGTTACCATTCATTTCTTTCCTTCCTCTGTGGTGCTTGTAGCCAGGCAGGCAGAGGTGGCTGTCTCCCTCTGGAGCTGCAGCTGGAAAGCTGAATCCTTCTTGCCATTGTTTTATTTGTTCTTCATATGAAGTTCTAGCCACTGCTTATGCATATATGATCATTAGAGGGTCAAAAGGAAAACATGTTTGTCACCTTTTCTTTCTCTTAAAATAATTATTCACATATTATGTGAACGGAACCAACCTTTGCAGTACTGGAAAGGTGGATAGAAACAGGTAGCTTTTATGTATGCAAGAGTTGTGTAAGAAATTTTTTGTATTTAAAAATGAGAGAATCACTGAATTTCTGTTTGCTACCTATGAAAGTAGCAAATACAATCTTCAACTTTAAACTTATTGTAAGGAATTTAGCAGGAATATAGATACTGAAAATAGCAAATCAAATCACATAGAATACAAACTTCCAGGGAATCTCTTGATACTAATTAAGTAAATTATACTTAATTTGGCAAAATTTCAGTCAGACCAGCTTTTATTTTGTATGTGCACGACAGAGTGTGTTTGTCAAAAGAGCAAATACTTTGATATTTTCCGTAAATACTACATCGTGTGAAGTATTTTCTACCAGATAGTATGTTCAGTTCTTTGGTTTTTACTGTTACTCCGAGTATCTTCCTCATCTGTGTCTGATATAAGAAACATCTCTTGCAGAGTATTACAAGGCTGTTCTTCCACTTTGAAGTGTGTTTTCTCTCCCAAATCAGAGTACTGTGAAAATAGATAAATTTAATACACTATTTATATAAGAACATGACATACAAGTTTGTGTCTCGTTACATGAATGCCAAAGCACTAGTCATCTTTTCCAAGGTAGGGTTTCACATCATACCTATTTGAAAGCCAGTGTTATCTCCAAAGAAGCTATTCTAAAATTCACTGTTACTGTTCAATATTTAGCAATATTGCTATGTTGGGTCAGCAGTGAGATTCCATAAAATATTTAATAAGAAACAGTGAGTTATAAATTCCACTCCATTCCTCCAGCGTTTCCCTGGAGTTTAGGTGTGCATTTGCTGCACAGATGGTGCAGCAGCAATATCACACAGTGCTGTCAGATTTCTGATATACGTAGTGCAACACCATGAGTGCAAGATAAATGAAAGCCTGAGCTTTCCATTTCCCAGTGTTTTAGGGATTAATTCTCCTCTTTATTGATCCGCTAATGCCTCCTGGAAAACTTCAAAAAAAATCCCTCTATGAGAATATAATTCTACATCTGTATTATACTAGATGCTGTCTTAGTTTACTTTCATCATTTTTCATTACTATTGACATTTCTTTGAATTTATATGATATTTTTTAATCCTGAGGAGTTCACCAGCCAATGGCTCTGATTCCATCAGGTATCATAGTTGTGGTTTGTGAGGTCAAAGGTTTCCACAATTTATCTCTCCTATTATGGAGCCATGGCTCAAAAGCTTGGTTTTGTAAGGCCTTGTGTAATCTTCACATTAAAGTTGGGGTGATTTTTTTTTTAATAGCCATATTTTTTTTGAAGGTTCATATATGTACTTACTGAGTCTGCATATAAGTTACAGGTAAGTGCTAATTTTTGGGTATACAGTATAATGCAGCAAGACTAATACAGACACAGCAGTTGACTATGATTCATGGGTTACGCTTTGCCCTTTTTCAGAGTAATGTACAAGACCTATCCCAGCTTCTGCTAGAGGATAAAATGGACTTGTGGGCCTCCTCGTGCATCTACCTAGCCTTTATTGGAATTACTTTAGTACCATCTGGCCAGTGTTGCTATTTCATTTGTGGTGTTTCTGCATATTCATAGTGAGGCACCCTTAACTTACAAAGAATTCAAAGTTAAATGGGCCAAGAAAAGGAAGTTACAAACGAGGAACTGAGTTGCAAAAAAATAGTTAATTTGTCCAAGTTACATGATGAACTTATAGCTGGTCTAACAAGTGACTCCTTATCTGCAAAGTACAGTGCCTTAAGTTATTTCTTTGCTACTATTGAAGAGTATTTACGTGTATACAAATCTTTTGTGCTGTCTCCCTGCTGACATGAACGACTGGTACCAAATGATTAGGAAAGCAAAGGAACCAAAGATGAGATTAGCAACAGACTATCTCCAATTCAGGTCTTCACAACACCTCCTGTACATTTTAAAAATCACATATCACGTTCTGCTTCTGTTATGAAGAATCTGTTTACAGCAGATTATCTGAGGTGATGTCAAATCACATGACATAAATTAAAAGTTTTGCTAGTGCCAGATGCAAAAAATAATGAAATATTTATCATTCTTATGGGCTAGTGCTCAGCCAGCAGTTACAAAAACCTGAATTATGCTTAGTGTGCGCTATAGAATTGGTAGTACTTTGCTAGAAGGGAAACTGGGATTTTGCAAAGTTTCAGGGAAGAGGTGATACGGGAGTATTTCCTACCTACTCCAGTATAATCCCACATACATTTGGAATGTACTCCATTCCCCAGTTGATTACCGGAGGATAATGTTCAACGTGCTAGAGCAGCACGTCAACAGATTCAATGGCAATGGTAAAAATAAAGCAGAAGGTGGGGGATGAAATATATTGACTTTGTAGTCAGTGAGAGAGCAGTTCCACTGGATCAATGCTGGACTTGGTCAGAGTTGTGGCACAGGGCTTTTCTCAAGCACCTGCTCTGTTAATCTAAGATCATTGGTCTGGAGATGCTACAAGAAACTGAATAGGTATGAAATACTTTTCTCTGTATCGCCTGCCCTTTTCTTTATCCTGTACGAAAGAATTTGAAATGTGCCTGATCTCCTATGAAATAGGACTACGCTCAAACTACACAACTTAAGAGTGAAAAATCAAAATGTAAGTGTGGTAATTTTCAGTCAGTGAGGAACAAAATACTCCTTAGCTTAACTAATTCAATTCTGGTGTTATCCCTTTAAAATCACTCAGGGGTTATACATTAAACTTTATACAACTAGTTTTGTAGCAGCTTTAAGTTGGATTACATTTGGTCAAATGTCACTTTTATGTCATACAATAGAGTGATTTTTATGTCAGAAGAAAGAAAGGCCCAAACTTGTCCCCATTATGTTTGCTAACAGCTTCCTGACCATGACAGATGACAGGGTTGACTTATTTCTGGGACAGTGGTCTCACCACTCCTCTGTCAGACATTCCCACCCCAGTGCAGGTGAGTCTCAGTCTTTCCTGTAGCAGCTACAGGGTAATTTTAGATGCTCTGTGGATCCAAAAGCAAACCTCTTGACATGTGGTATGCTTAAATAGCTATAAAGCAACCACCTGAAGTACCTCAGAGAAGAACCAGGTAGGCAATTGTTGGTCAGAATTGCTACACCTTTCTCAAGCTAAACCATTCTACTCTTCAGTTAAACTAATGTGATAAATTAGCTATTGAAAGATGAACATGCACGTGGAATCCTTAAAATCATATGCCCGGAGTGGCAGTCAAGTACTCTACTCTTCACGTTGTCGTAGACTTTTTCCTGCACATCGTATCGCTAACAGTTTGAAAGAGGACATAATGAAATCCAGTGTGCATATGGTAATAATGCTTCACACAGGCACGAGAGGAAATAAAATGACAATTTGTGCTTGAGCTCACAATTATGTACAATGCTTATTTTTATCCAAAGATATCAAAGATGTTTTCATATCTGAACTCCTTTTCCCTTTTATTCAAATTGGCTTTAGCAGAACAAAATGATTATGAAGCCCATTAATCTTAATTTTTCACACTAAGATTCATTTTATGGAACTGGAAGCTACAGAAATGGAACCATCCACATCTTTCTCTGTCACTAGGATATCTAAATGTAATGCAGATTGAAAATTAAATGCAAGAGACAAGATAGCAGTTCTAATAACCTAGTAATTTTGAAATAAATAGATTGATGGAAGAGAAAAAATTCTGTTTTCCCAATAACACAAGATAGTAATGCTTGTATTAATAAGTCTCATGTTGATTAGTTTTTTCTAAAACTTTAAATTTATTCCAATATATTTAAATGTATTGGAAGTAGAACCGATACTTACTTTACCATCTTATATCTTCTTTAGCCTCTAACAGGAGGTTCCAAACTGTGGCAGATATAGATGGGAGTATTTCAAACCACTTTTGTGTAGTGTCATCAAAAGGGCAAGATAAGCAATAAGTTGGTTATTATTAATTATATTTTAGTAATATATTGTAGTATATTGAATAAATATTCACTTTTCTTAACTCAGTATGTAACCTCCCTGAAGTTCATACTCCCATCTGGTGATAGAACTTTAAATGCTGTGATATTTTAAGAAGACTTTTTGCATTCTGTTTTACTTAGTTCATATCAATTATTATCTAAGAAATAACACAAGAATGTTATTTCTGCTAACATTGTTAGAGGAGAAGAAAAGGAATAATTTTCCACTACTGAAAGGTTTGTGTTTTGCAGTGGGTGTACAATGGCAGGGTAGGATTCAGAAAATTACTGGTTTCGGAAGTAACCTGTGTACCTTCCCGTAACTGAATGAGTATTTTTGCATCTTTTAACTTGCTTTTGTAATGTAATGTTCCAGTATCACCCTCCCACCCCCCAAAAAATAAAAATATAAAAATATAATCCTCCCCCTCTTTGCTTGCTTTCATTTAAATTCAGATCAAGCTATCTAAAACCCATCAGATTGATCTAACATTGGTGGAAAACTAGTCTAAGGTACATTAAAATGCGGCATTTTCCCATTTGAGTTCAGTGACTTTTTAACAAAAATTTCAGGATATTCAGGTAATTTTTAGAAGTGTTAATTTTTTTATAAATTTAGGGGATGGACCATGAACTTCTCACACACATTTATAATCTGTTAGTAATTACTGGGTATGTTCAATAGGAACTTTGTGTCTTTCACTCTGATTAGGAAAGCATTAGCATACTTAACTCATGTGAGTGCCACGAGACCTTTGGATATGTCAGCAGCTCTCCAAATTGACTCCACTGCTGGATGATAGCAAAGGTGGATTGGAATCATGTTTGAGTGCTTCTGTTCCTTACTTTCAGAGAGATCCCAGAGGGAGGCGCTGGATAATTGCTCATTCACTCTGAGAGCTCTCTCTTCATTGTAAAATAAATAAATGAATAAAAGTGAAATAGGAAATTGCACCATTTGCTAAGTAGACCAGACATTACTTCATAATGCAGAGAGGTAGGGAAACCAAATCCTACAGTCTAAACCATGCAAGCACAAGAGAAGAAACTAAGGAGGCTTCTGTATCTGTGCTGTAGACAACTGTCTGTGTTTCATCTACCTATCTGCCTACTAGGTAAGGATCTTCCCCTCTGTAAAGCCATTTCGTGGATCAACGTTAGATTGGAATAAAAAAAAAAAGCTGGAACAGAGCAGGCAATTTTCTAAATTATGATCTCTGTTATAGTCCTCTTGTTCTAAATTAGTATATACATAAGAGGTTTTTCTATATGTTAGTTCTATTATGACACAGTTTTAAGCAATGTATAGAAGCAGCTAAGAGGACATACTACCTAAGTCTAGATGTCATTTTTCTACCATTTATGTTTCTCGATTTACTCAGCGTACTCCAGTGGAGTATGATAGAACAACAGGGACTAGTGTCTCCCTGACATGTTCTGTAATAGGGTGCTGCAGACATTTAATCTGCGGTGGCCACTGTCAGAAGCAAGGCTGCCTGTGCAAGGAAAACCCCAGGCAGCAGCAGAGGAGAAGGCTGAGGCAGAACTAAGGTGCTGCTTGGTGTCTGGGACAGGGAAAACACAGGATGCTGCTCCTCTGCATTAAAAGCTTATGTCAGGTGCCTTGTGCAGTAGCTGTGGTTGGGGGTGCTCAGGGATCTCCTTTCAAGCCAATCAGGACAAGTTTCAGAGGAGAGAGAATAGCTTGTAACTTGCTACGTTCCTAACTAAAAGGAGATGTGAAAGAGAAGTGCAATTGTCTACTGGGCTGGCTGGCTGAGGACCAGACATCAGAACACTACAGGTGCACAGCACTGTAGAAAAAATGTCAGTTCACGTTGTTGCCTGACAGCAGAAACAAGGGTATTGGACCGAGGATTTTGTAGTGGACAAGGTTGGATGGAAACAGTTTAAAAGCCAGCTAGATAAGCCCACTCAGGGCTAGAGCATGTTTGGTGATCCAAAGAGACACTTGGCTTCACTATTCATTTGGATTGGAACACCAGACTTCAATTAAATTTGAGGTCTGTTTTGTTTCAGGTGTCTTCATGTTTTTGTATTTCAAAAACTTATGTCTCTCTTTTCTTATTAGAAGATTTACTGCTACCAGATTTCTAATTTGAAAACATAGGCAAAGATGTTTTTTCACATTGTTAGATTAGACAGCATGCTGATCAGCCAAATTTCCCTGACGCAGGCTCTCTCCTGACACTGTGCAGGCAGTGCTGGGTTTCCATGCTGATCTAGGAACCTAATGTCACCTGGAGATTAAAGCTGAAACAAAACAACCAGAGTCTGCTGAGAAAGAAGAACACAGCTTTATTTGCACAGTATTCCTTGAACAATATATTGTTACCGGAATTGCACTGGGTAAAGGCTAACTCACTGAAGAAGCAGTAACAGGACATTCACTTAACATGCTTAGGCTTTTCAGTCAGCTCTCCAACATGTTTTTACTCTTTTAGAGAAGTCAGAGAAGACCAATACAACCAATAATATGTGGTAGTGCAAAGACAAAATAGTTGGAGTTACAACAAAATGCTTTAGAACAAACTTGATATGAGAATAAACCTTGCTGCTTGATGCAGGTTCTTTTGCCATGCATAAAGCAGTAGCTATTTGGCAGTTTCCTCTCCCAAATCCTCTCTGATGTTTCTGATACTGATTGTCAGATACTAATTCTCTAATTGCAATATGTAAACTAACATAAAACCAAAAGCAGAATAGTCATATGGCATAGAGAGAATGCAAAACTACAGAGCTGCGAAAGTTTTGGATGTTATTCTCTTGTACGTGGAGGTTACCAGGACTGATGGCATGGAAATTACTCTGCAGTGTTGCTGTATAGGTAAGACCAGATGAAGATCCCTGCTCATGCAGGAAGTCTTCCCAGGTTTCACATTTAACTTCCTATTTTATGCAGAAGGTCCTCACATTTTAATCATAGCAAGCAGATCAAAATCTTCACAAGGATATCTGTTAAATATATATATACACACATTTATAGAGTATCCTTTAATTTTTTTTAGTTCTATGAGAAAGTAGCTGTACTTAAGTATAATAAACACATGGAACCAAAAGGCTATCAGTTTGGGGGACTTTTTTTGTGGCCATCACAGGAAACAAAATAGGGAAAACTATTCCACAAGCTGACAGGTGGATGGTCTTTTTGGTGAACTCTAAGAAAACAAAGAAGTGGCTATCATCATATACTAGCTTTTTAGTGTCACATTAGACAGTATGCTTCCTAAACCCCCCAGATTTAAATAGATCAAAATATAGAAAGCTGCATCCATAAACTACACAATGTAAGGCTGTGGATACACAATGAGAAGCCAAAGCTACATATAGGAACTTGGAACAAGTAGAACACATGATGTATTTTGAAGTCTTGGAAATGACAAAGCTGCACCCTGAAAGACAGCCATCTGAAGCTACAATGAATGCACTTGGAATTACCAGGGTAAAGTTGCTGATCTTAGGAAATTTTAAGTTTTGTTGATCTATGTATTAACCAGTCTATGTGTCTGTGTCCGAAGAAGCCAATCACAAATACTATGTTACTATACAGATACTATGAGTACGTTACGTTAATTAAAAGAAAATGAAGATTTATAAATGAGTTAGCAGTAGGCATGTATGTCTAAAAGGGTGTCAATATTGTTTCAAGCTTCACTAAACTAGTGTATGTTGGAAGATGTTCTGCCCAGCATTAAAGCAGCATCTTGAGATAGCAAAAACCCACCCTAATCCAAGCTAATCCTAATTCCACGGATTTGGAAATATAAGGCTCACTTAACTCTCATAATTAAGTGTTTTCTGAGTAATAGCTTCTAGTTTAAGTACTGAAAGATCTTGATATGAGTGAAGGAAATACAATCTCTGACAAAGGTATGTTTGAAGAAATTAGGATTATCTGATTTCTAGTGAGAAACTGAGCAAGTAGAAGTGTTAAGACTAATGATAAATAATAGTATAAAATCTCCTGAATGTGGCCAGTGTGAAGACTTGATTAAAAAATGTGGCAATTAAGGGATAATGACATTTTCTGAAACTTTACACAAGATTTTTTTTTAGTATTATAAGAACGAATAATGAATATTTCTGTTTTGGTTTTGGTAGTAATATTCACTAATGCACATTTGGAAATACAGTATCTTGCATAAAATTATACTACTCTGTGGGGATAATACTCCTGGCAGAAATATGGTGGTTTGATTCACCACAAAGCACGTAAAAATACAACTATAATAAAGTAGTGCAGAAACATAAATAATAGCGGTAGTATTTTTATATGTCCATATAGTGAGATTCTTGGAATACATTATGGAATCCTCATTTATTTCATCTTGAAATACCCAAACTATTATTACCTGTATTACATCCAGTCTTGTAACATTCCTAAAACATTATTAGTGCATAATGATGTGAAGTCAAGTGCTTGTAAAAACGGGCTCTTAAGCATAGTAGAAAGAAAACAACATCCAAAGAGTTATTTCGGATGAGTGTAAGGCATTAAAATGCTGCTAGATGATATCCCAGCTTGAGTTTAAAGAATTAATGAAGAACAAATGTTCTAACTGACATGTAAGCATGAAATGCTCTCTGTGGGCTGACCTTCATTCTTCTGCAGTTAGTTAATGAGGATTCTCTTTGTTATCTTTCTTTCCAAAGAACCTTGAGGCCTTGTATCATTATTGAATGAACACAATGTCACCTCAGCTGGCAGAAATGTTTTGTCTTTTGTCAGGAAAAGAAGTTTCCTCATGTCAGCTGATGAAAGCACAACACGGCAACAAGCAATTGAGACCAGACATTTCAATTCAGCTAACGTAGCCCAGTGGAGATGTTAAACTGGCTGTAGTTGTTTTGATCAGAATATTTAGGCTTCATTATAGTATGACTCTTGCTTCTACTTCTGAAGTTTGTGCCTTATTGTTATAAATTAATGATAAACAAAAGCATTTTATCTGGAGAACTGCTCTCAGTATTCCCCTTCTTACAGTTAATTACCAGTTGTTGCAAAACAGTATGTATTTTTTTGAAATGAACACTTTTAAGAACAGCTGCTTTTCTTCCGATTCAAAATGATGAGTGTATTGTTAACTATCAGTGGATCTTGTAAGGTAGGGATCACATCTGCTCAGAATACTGGAGCTGTAACTTTGAGCTTTCCTGTGGGCTGCTTGCATTATGCAGAGCTCTCTGAGGGGTAGAATGGTAATGGCAAGTGTCATACAACATGAGTGTGTTATTTGGGGTGCCCCCAATACTCATCTGTTTTCCCAGTTGCTTAGGGCACCTACGGAGCTTGTGCAGAGCAACGAAGCCAAAAAAGAAAGAAGTTAATTGTCTGTACTTGAAAGTTGCACAGGGTGAATGTGCACATGGGAGGGGAGCCAAGGCATTTGTTGAAATCAGTGTAAGAAAAAGTTAATCACTAATTATTTACCTAGGTGTATGATATAGAAATTAAGGGCCTGTGTCACGGACATTCAGAAGATCTCTGTTGAAGTAAGTACTACGTGTGCAGCTAGAAAGTGGTAACAGAGTTTTACACATAAAAAGGCAAATGTCTTTTTTCCGTCCTTTTTGGCTAGTAGGAAAAAAACCTGACACGAGGAACACTTTCCTCAGTTTCTTGTCCTAAGGGGACACATGAGGATGGAACAGCTCTGGGGGTGGAACAACTTTTTGTTTTGTTTTGTTCCATTTTCAAATAAATTACTTGTGATAAATCGGTGTTTTTCAACTGAAAAGGAGAAAATGTGGTTGAAGATTTCAGATCATTCCAATCACCTGAACCTTTGTGTCAGATAATGGTGATTATTTTGTTTAAATAGGGTTGCCTACTTTAATATTTTGAAGAGCAATACTCTGTTATAGTCCTTGCCATCAGGTAATGAGCAACAGCAAATGAGACCTGAAATAATATGCTGTATTCAGAGATTTGGCTATGTTTCACTTTGTCTTATAGTCACTTTCCCTTTATTTCGAGGTAAGAGTAGTAGATAGGTATTACTGTGATTCCCATTTGTTATTAGTATGTAAAGGAGAGAGAAATGGCATTTGTGAGGTTTGTTATCCCAGCATTCAGCTTATCTTCAATCCCACAAATGGCATTTTTGAGCTGACAGGCACATATGTTTTTTTAAAGGCATTAAAATAATGCTGGATTAAATACTTCTCTAAAGTAAGTCAAGTACAACTGTGTTACCTTCTGGTTATTAGGATACATATGTCTAATATACATTCATTTTGGAGTCCCTTAGGGGACAGCCTTGTTATTAATACAGCAGAGAACAGCTGAGTGAGCATATGGTTTATTAAGACATGCTTATATTAATGATATGTGGATATTATTCAAAAGGGTCGCTGGTCTATAACTGAGAGGGCCTTTGTGATCACTGCTTTGAACCTCAGTGTTCCACAGGATTACTTATGATCTGATCTATTTGTCTTTGGCTGGAAAAATCGTTGTATTTGTGTCTAAATTGGAAATTAATGATACGGTTCAGAACCTAATACCATGAAAACTCAAGTAATTAGTAAATACACAAAACTAAAGGAAATTTTGCAGGCATGATGATATTTCACATGGGAGGGTCCAGAGCTCATGTGTTTCTGTAATACCTCATGCAGCAATCTCATCCATAATGGGACCTGCCACAATGTACAGAATAAAGCAGGAGAATCTAATAGTTGCAGTTCAAAATCAGTATCAGTTACAATCCTGTCTGCATGGCTTCTGCCCCCATATGCTCAGCTGATTTCCTTTTTGAATATTGCAGCTCCTGCTCTGTTGCTTAACACCAGATGAAATTTATGACGATCGTTTATTTTTAAGGCTGTTTTTCATTCCGGAGAGGACACAGTACACACTGTGTCCTGCAGTGCACCGTTGCATCTTTTAACTGAGTGCCGGGCAGAAGATTGTATGAGCCTGAAAGTAAAATCATATGGAATTAATACTGGAGAAGAAGATCCAGAGCAGAACAAAATGAGGACTTTTCAGTTTTATATTTCTTCCTCTCACTTTAAAGCTCCTCCCAGAAAAGGTGCAATTGGCGCCTAATGCCTAGAATCACATGTGCCGTACCTGCTTTTCTTGATTTATGACAAGTTTGATTCTTCCTGTGCTACTGCTGAAACAAAAGAGGCTGCACTTGGCCTTTGCCATCCCTTGGTTCCTCAGCTTGTGCCTAGTTTGTTGCTCAGTACACAACTGGAGGTAAAAAAACCTACAATGAGAGGAAAGGTTGTTTCATTAATGTTTCTAATTGTTCTGTGGATACCAAAAAAATGGCCTGTTGGATACGCCCCTGCGTGAGCAGGATCTGAAAATTTAGACATAATGACTCAGGTCCCAGAACACTGAAAGTAGAACAATACAGTAACAACAATCTTTTACCAATGTTTTCTATACAATGCCTTTTACTTAGATTTTTTGAAAAATCAGGTTTACTTTTCAGTATTACTTCAAAAGCATTAAGGCAGGATCTATTAACAAGTTACATTTGAAGTCGTAAACCTGTCATGCGAGCAATCACTGGGTGTTGAGGCATAAACTCAGCTGTGAGATGTGCAACAGCAAAATTTGGTGCAATTCTATTAAAAAAAATCAACAATTCTGTACTTCTGCCTGTATTGTTAGCTACCCTAAAACATGCCAGCAATGTTCAGCAGCCTGCGTGGCTGGGGGTTGGGAAGGCAGCGAGGCCCCAGGTCTCCCCACTGGAGGTGTGGGGGACTTTTCCTGGCCAGGGGTGCCATTCCCACTTCACAGATGTGGGAAACCAGGGCTCAGAGAACAGAGACAGCACATATCTTAAGACAGCACACTCTGTTTACAAAGGCCTGCAGTGACAGGGTGAGGGGCAATGCCTTCAAGCTGGGGAAGAGCAGTTTTAGACTACATATTAGGAATAGGTTTTTGACTACGAGGATGGTGGAACACTGGAACAGGTTGCCCAGGGAGGTGGTTGAGGCCCCTTCCCTGGAGGTATTCAAGGTGAGGCTCAACGAGGCCCTGGGCAACCTGGTCTAGTTGGGGGTCCCTGCTGACTGCAGGGAGGTCAGACTAGCTGATCCTAGAGCTCCCCTTTGTCCTGGACCATGCTATGATTCTATTATTCTATGGACAGCTTTTATCTAACGGAAGAGCTACAGGGTTTGGACAGAGCAAGTCACAATTGTCTGAAAAAACTAAGAGACTTCAAACTTGTAAGATCACTTCTTTGAAATGTATTCTAGAAATCTAAACCCTAAACGTAGCCCAATAATGAAATGCAGTTATGTTTTATAAATGTGTACCTATCATTCTCAAAATGGTTGAAGTTCAACTACAAAACTATCTACAGAATAGTTGTTGCTTTAGAGACTAGGGGGAAAGCCCAAATGAACACTGACTGGAAAACAAACAAGGCACAGGTGTCTGAGAGAAGGGACAAGCAGTGTGTTTTATGTGTGGAGTTGCAGGTGTTAAGAGTTAAGCTGAGCATTTATTTACATAACCAGCTTGGTGGAGAGTCAAAAAACATGTTTTTGTTTTTAACTTGGCTCAGTTTGCCAGGTCACCTCAAAGAGGTGGGGGAAGTAGTGGAAGGAGTATGGCTGTGGTATTGGCTCTTGCCTGGCCCGGCCCACCTAATGACTCTCTCTGAGAGGTCCTGGTAGTTGCAGGCCCTGGCCTGCTCCTTGGGCCCACTGCTTGGGTCTGTCAAAATGGTTTGTTACTGCTGTGCAGAATTCCACTTCATGAGGGAATAGTCTGATTTCAGACTGCATGAATGGTGGTGCTGACTGAGGGAAAAGGACTTTGGGACTTCCATGGCTCAGGTGAAAAAAGGTAAAGATAGGGCCTGGGTGTTTTTTATTTGTTTGTGTTCAGTTTGCTTTAAAAGGTGCTCTGAAGAAGTGAGCTGGCATCTTCCTGTGTTGTTTTGCTTTTTAGTAAAGTGATTCTGGGTGTGTGAGGGAGGGGCCTACATTTAGTACATGGCCACATGAGGCATGCAGGGGGATGATTTCTGGCCTTACAGCTCGGGTGGGCAGCTGAGGTGCAGTGAGGCCATGAAGGATAGTAGGTATGAGCAATCTTAATGCAGCAGACATGATGAAGCTGGTGAGTTTTAATCATATTTTTGGTAATGCTTAGTATAGAGGAACTAATTAATGAGAAATGGCAAAATAGAAATTCTGAGATTGAAAAGTACTGAAGGTGCAAAGCATAAAGGAAAATGTGAGGCAGCCATGAGGTGAGGCTACTCTTTCTGGCTGAGCGTGGAAATCTTGGCAAAGTTGGGAAATGCTGTGGTCACCGAAGGGCTCTCATCTGTGTTCCTGTCAGCTGGCTTCATCTTGGTGCTGATCTCTCCTCCAGTCTCCTCTCCTCTTATCCTACTGAAAAATGGCTGTTGGGGTGCAGTGTACTGACCCTGTGTCCTGAATATTCATAACAGGCTCAAAGGTGTTATATTGAACTCTGGTTTTGTCTTACACTATAAATGGCTTGCCCACATTCACCTTCTTTCTTTTTTTTTCTTGTTTTATTAACATTTAAAATGGGGGAAGAATTTTATTTTTGTTCTGTGAGGGCAGTCTTTGATAGGTAGCCCTTGAGGATACTCTTTCCTCTGCGAAGAAGAGGCTGTAGTACTTCTAAGGAGCCCCAAACTGTAGTTTCTTCTTTGGGAATTTAGTTTTTAAAACTAAGCAGAGACCTTGTGGCTGATGTGAAAAAGGTTTTGTGGCAGCTTTTTCAGTTGCACAGTGTATGACAAAGAAAATTAGTAGATATAAGTATAAAACCAGTAGGACATAAAAGACTTTCCTGCGCTCCCAAAATATTCCCGCAGTCTTATCTATTTCCTTTCAGTGAAGTAACTGAAAGGATTTTTATCTTTATAAGAAAAGTGTGATGCAAACATCAATGCATAAGCTTCCTTCATATGTATCCAATAATCTTTTATCAGCCACGTATAAACGGCAAACAGAAGCAAGAATAGTGACAGAAAAATAACTCTAATATTCAGAGAGAACAGTTCACTGCTGATAATAGTGGAATCCTCTCTCACACATCCACTCCTCTTCTGCAATAGAACTGATGAAGCAGCTGCTTTAGTGGAGACAGTCACAGCTGGCATACGGTTAGTCCCAGTTGTAATGGAGCTGTGAGTTGCATGGTTTCCTTGCCTATCTCTGGCTACTATGGGTTGACTTAATGTTTGCAAGTATGAAAATGCAACTCTTGCTTTGGATGGTGTGGGGTAGTGGATGGTAATCCACTTTCTTGCATAGCCAGTGGCAGCCAGGGAGGGCAAGCAGCAGTCAGCAAAACCTGCCTCTCTGTTTCTTGCTCGAATAGGATTCTTTAGTAGGGCATTTTTTTCAAAGAAAAAAAAACAAACAAACTTTTTTGTATCTCTTTCAAGTTAATTTTGATCAAAGTTGGTGGGAATAGGTGTGAGTAGTAAAGTGAGGACGTTGTTCAGAGAGGCAGTAGTCATGTTATTGAAGTCAAGTTATTTGGTGCAGTGCAGTTTCAAGAGCAAATACAAACACCTATTTTATTCATTGCACAGAGGCATCAGTTACTATCAATAGAAGATGGAAACAATATATTTGAAGAATATTTGGCTCTTAAAATGGAATATGTATTTCTTTTTAAGTTTCGGAATTAAAACTCTTTTCTATTTTTTAAAAGCAGTAGAAACTCTTGTTTCTGTTGTGAGGCTTTTCCCCTTACCTGATTAGTAAACACTGCTGATGTTTGACATATTAGGTGTCCTGGAAGTTGGAAGACAAAGCTCCTAAATATTGCTGTGGCTGGTAAAGGACTGAAATAATCTGACTTTTAATCTGAAAGTACTTGTGGCTGTAACAAGCTGAGTATTTGAAAATTGACACCGTTCCATAAAGTTTTAAAACCAGGAGAGCCAGGTGTTGTACTTTGATCACACTAGAAAAAGCAGCTGATGCACACTGCAACAGCAATCATTCCCAGGTAGAAGTCTACAAATAATCTAGCTACAAATTATATTGTCAGGAGAATCCAAATACTTTGTAATATATTCTAATACATATTAATTTGAGAGCCCTATAGGGGACAGTCTTTTTATTAATACACAGAGGAACAGATGTGATAGCATATGGTTTACCAACTTGTATTTATGTTAATTCTATGTAAATAGGATTTTAATAAGGTAACATTAGTCTATAGTTTCATTTTCCTAATATATCTTTCTTCTTTGAAGTTAATAATGCAATCATCTAAATTGGGGTCTAGGATCATAGTACAGTTTAGTTGAAAGAGTCCATTTTAGGTCATACATAAAAGTCAGTCAACAAGTATCCCGTTTTGAGCGTTTTGAGGTTATTTAAAAGTGTGATGATTAAATTAAATTTGAATTATTTTACTCGGCAATACTACCTCTACCAAAACTGCCTGGTACCTATTTTACCAGCTTTAAATTCTTACCTGTGTTGATAGTTTGCAGTTTGAACTTCTGTCCAGCAGGCTTGGTGAAGCTTGCAAGACTTCATAAAAGCCCAGAAAATTTCCAGCATCAACTGAAATCTGATGTCTATTGAACTTGCTATGCAACCCACCTATTGCTGTCAGTTGGAAAAGCTACGAATGCAGTTCTGAGTTAGCTCAGGCTTCTCAGCAGCTTTCTCTGGGGCACATTTTTTTTTTAATTATGCTCCCAAGCACTGCCAGGAGCCATTTCAGTTTGTGATGAGAACAGAGTGAGCAATCTGTGTTCCTGCAAGCACGAGGGGAAATAAAAAGTACCAGTCGGCACTAGTGGTTCAGAGGACTTTGGAGAACTTTCTGCCTGCTATTAGAGATTGGTGTTTTAAACAACTGAATCGATATCCTGGTTTCAGGTGGGATAGAGCTACTTTTCTTTCTAGTAGCTGCTGTTTTTTGAACTTAGTATAATAAGAATGTTAATAACACATACTGTTTTAGCTGTTGCCAAGTAATGCTTATATTGTCAAAGACTTTTTGCAGCTTCCTATAGAAGCTGAGAGGGAACACAGACAGGGCAAGCTGGCTGAAGGAATATTCCATGCCATAGATATCATGCTCAGTGCATAAATGTTGGGTGGCCGGAGCCAGGGATCTTCCACCACTACTTGGGGTGGGCTGGGCAACAGATCATTGGGTGGTGAGAGTGACTTGTGGTGCATTATTTTAATTTGAATATTCTTATACCATTATTAGATTGATATTTTCCTTTTCTGTTACTGTTCTGTTGAACTGCTTTTATCTCAATCTATGAGCGGGTTGGGGTTTTTGCTGCTTTCCCTCCTTTGCTCCTTCCTACCCTACCTCATTGGGGTGGGAGGAGTGATCGAGAGAGCAGCTGTGTGACAATCAACCATGACAATGAACTTTCCAAAGTACACCAGTGCAGAATGAGTTACCTCCACCGTGTAAGCCTTAAGCTGCATTACCTGTTACTTCCAGTTCATCACTAAAAAAGTGTAGATAGAGGTGCAATGTAGATCTCTCCCCAGTAGTCAGAGACATGTTTGCTTTTTTCTTTCAAGGAGGGAGGGGGGAAATTGTCTTGAAACTTGAGGTTTCTAATCTACTGAGAGCTCTGGGTTTGGGATTACTTGGGGGATAGGGAGTGTAAATATCTAACTTGTTTAAGCTTAAATGTGAAAAGACCCTAGTGGAACTTTGTGCAGGTCTTTCAGAAATACTTTGTGGCTCTCTGGTTTTGTTTTCCCTTCAGAGTAGGGAGGCTGCTTAGAATATCCTGCGTGTCAGAGCCTGTATGGTTGTGTTATGAATAAATAAGTCAACAGCAGGATTTTTAATATTTTTTGAAAAATGCTGTTGGAAGTAAAACTTAGGGTACTTTTCGCTTTTTGGTTCTGTTCCTTGAATCTTGGCTGTAATCTAGGACCCAGAACATGACTGCCTAGAAGGTTTAATTTCTGTGTTGGGCTGTTAGAGACATTTCTACGCTGTAGAAGTGCCACACTTACGGCTGTCTCGTGACATTTTATACAGAACGATCATATGAAACTTTGAGTGAGTGTGGGTGGATGCTGCTTGGATCTGACTGCCTAGTTGTGTAGTTGCATCATATGTCTGCATTCCTGACTTCATGCTAGTTGTTTCCTAGCTCAGTAAGTTCTTGTTTGGAATAGTTCAGTCCATAATCCTGCAGGACTTCTATCTTGCACCAAAATTGCCAATGACTGTTCTGGGGCTTTGAAATAGTCTTAACAGTATTTGTGGTACCTTCCATCTGTACGCACTGGCAGTATGTGCCGCCATCAATCACAGAGGTGGCAGACCTGCTACATCCTAAATGTTTGTCGGCTTTTATTTCTTAATTGGCTATTTAATGTTATAAAGTAACTTGCCATATTGTGATTGTAAAAGGCATTTCACAGAGCCAAATTGTGCTCCATTTGATAATTTATTCCATCATTTATGTTCTAAGCAATGATGCACGTTGTAACAGTTCATTCTTTCTTGCAAAACTCTGCTGCTAGGGTCTTGTGAAGAGTAACAGTAATGCATAGTAATATCTTTAAGAATATTTAGAAATAGTAGGTAGGCATTTGGGCAGCATTAAAGATACAGCACTCAATTGAGAGAGGAAACAGTGAAAATACTCTTACGTTTTGATTCCTTAGATAAGCAAATACCCTAAAAGAATATGTGAACTTGACATAACAGAACTTGAAAAAAAATAATTTGGAATCTTATATTGTTTTGTCTGTATAATATAGCGTGTTTAAAGCGGTCAGCAAACAATATTCCCCTTCTACCCATGAGCTACATCTTTGCTCATAGTGAGAAAAGCTGGAGTTTCATAATACATCCAAGATGAAAGGACAGTTTGTGTCATCAGCACCAGAGGGATATCAGATCATATATCTTTACCTGACAAGAGGTGGCAATTTAGTCTGACAAGTTTCCTGCCAATGCGAACAGCTTTAGGAGTTCAACTGCCTTGGTAAAGATTTGACAAGTCTTTGAGGGATGTTGTGCAGAAGCTTGACAATAAACTGGAACTTGCTAATGCATTTTAGGATTGCTGTAAAAATTTATTAGAAACCAGAGACTGTAAAATTACTATACTCATCCAGAAATGTTTTTCTTTCCCTGCTGAATATATGTGATATTTAATGCATAGCACATGTTTAAAAACTTGTTTCCTGATGGTGTAAAACAAATCTATTACAATGCATGTGAAATGGCAAGGAATTATATTAAATGCATGTGAGAATAAACAGAATAGTAGAGCAACCTTCTGGAGGCAGAGGAGAAGTGGGTCTGAACTTCAGATTTGACTGCTGAATTGGTGTGCTGTGCTGTGACACTGTATTTATGTGCCTGGAGAGGGACCTAAGTGGTTTGTGGATTTTAGAAGCATGTAAAACCCCAGGTGAGGTGTGAGGAACCCATGCACTTGGACACTAGGCTCATGTGGGTGCTGGAGCAGAGCTTGCAGACAGCTTTTAGCATGACTATTTTTCGAAATGCCCCTGTAACTCTGGCTACTAACTGAACATGGAGCAAAAATAATTTCACATTTGTTTCATTAAATAAATTATTCATTTCAATATAGAGTGAAAGAAAATAGTTTAGTATGCAGCTGATGGTTTAAGTTTGATTTTTGAAGTGTTTGGGATAGGGAGTTCATAATCCCAAATGGTGAAATAGCTATCATAGCAGTTCGACACTCTGCGATGTGTTGACAAATGCCACCTGGAAGGATATTAGTTATGATCTGAGAAAATTTGTGAATAAACTTCAGAATGAGAGAAGTATGTATTTAAAAAAAAAAAGTGAAGGAACTGAAGGATCTGCTGGAGTGTATTTGTAAGAAGTATTCTAGGATGCTATGAGGTATAGCCTTTTTGAATCATTTCCCTGTTGGCCCTTGAGAATCCTTGGAGAAAGACAGGCATGTTTAATACACCTATCTTTCCTTATGTGGGTGTCTTTTTAATTTCTTAACTTGGCAGTCATCTTGAGACTTCATGTTAACAGAAAACAGCATCCTTGCTTGAGAGTTTCATTGATTGCTGATGAAAAAGGAAGCCTCATGCTGTTTTGCTGCACACTTTGTAAAGTCAACTGAGGTAGATGCCTAGGCCAAACTGTCTGAAATAGTGTTCGGGTAGAGGTTTATGGTTGTTAATATTAAAGTGGGTCATAATACTGAAGTTCTGACTGGTCTTTCTAATGACTAGTTAAAAGGAAAATAAGTTAAATGACAGAATCTATTTCATTATAGAGTAAAGCTTGGTACATATGAAGTCTGGGAAAATCCAAGAAGGGTGCAAAGCTGGTTTACTTGGTCCTAATCCGCTGCTTTTATTCTGTTAGTACAGAGATAATGTATTGACCTAGGAAGATAATGGAAAGGTTTAAAAAAACCCCGAAATCTTCAGAGAGTCTTTACAATGACTTTCAAACACATTGCAACTAATTAGGAAACTGAGGTCAATATGGTTGTCACTGGTGGCCAAAGCAAGTCTGGCAGTGTGCAGGAGCCACCTGTAGTCAGGCTGGACTCACGCTTTGGCCCAGCCTTGCATTTTCTGAAGAATCTGTAGCTGCAGTTGCTCATTGAATGCATGCTTTGGCTCTCCTTTTGGCTTGTTTCTGGCATGTAGTGACATCACTATTCCAATCATATTTTAATTACGTGTACTTCAGGGACATGGACAGCATGTCTTGGCAGCTGGGGTCTTGCTGGGGAAAGAGGCCTGAAAGTGAGCCCACTTCTGTAGGTTAGTGTTTGCAAGTGGGAACCCTTTCAGTAAAATTCATTGAACACCAACTAGTATTTTTAAGTGATAATAAAAAATCAAAGATCACTTTAGGAATCTGGGATCTCCTTAATTTTATGATATTAGGCGTCATGATATCTTTTTTCCCTTCTCTTAACTTCTAAGATAACTACTATAATACTGTAACAACTTAGTAGTTGAATGGCACAGAGTGAGCCCTTGTTCAAAGCCGATGCTCGATGGAATTAATATTTTGGTAAGGAACAGAAATATCCTGCTTTGAGTGTAGTGTAACTTCTAGAGAATATTCATCATAGAACAAAAATTAAACTGGTGAAGTGCAGGTGACTCTTAATTAAATGAATATTGTAATAATACATGTATGACTAATAGTACTGTCGCAGACTTCAGGATTTTTTTGATAAATCAGAATTGCATTTCTTTAGTAAATACCTTTGTGGGAGGCAGGTAGGGTACAGTTTGTTGTAACAGAAAGTAGTGGGCTTCTCTGACAAATCTTGCTGTCGAGTATGTTGTTTGTGTCTATTGTTTGTCTGCTACAATTCCACTGTTGGCCTGGTACAAAGCCTGCAGCAGCCCCCCCAAACTTGAGTCGTTTCTCTGCTAGAGGGGGCCGGTGAGCTGCAGCTCGCAAGGGTAGGTTATCCAGAGAGCCGCTCTGGGAAGTGCATTGCTCAAGCTGTCTTATCCACCTTTTTGCTCTCTATTTGTTTCTCTCCCCTGCTGCTGCAGGGGGATCAGCTGCATGTTGCCAATTAGGCTCATCAGCATTGTCAATAACAGATGTGGAGCTCCTGGTAATCCCCCACCCTTGTTAGTGGACTGCAAGGGCTTCTGGCTGTTTGTGATGAGATTTAACCCTTATCCCCCTACAGGGAGCCAAGCCACTCTGTCAAAGACCAGAAGTCTTTTTTTCTTTTCTTTTTTTTTCCTAGTTGTGATTTTTAAGGGTTCTTTTACCACCATCTTAGCCTCAGTTGTTTGGATTAGACGCTGGTTTTAGCTATGGGTTCTGGCTTTTAGGAAACCATAATTAATTTCATCACAAATCAATATGAAAGGGATATTTTAAGAACTCTGCTGCAAGCTAAAGGAAATAGCACGAAGTTTTGTTACCTGTCAAGCAGATTACTTGGGCATGTCTTGAAATGCAAGCTGCGAGCAAAACTTTTTAGTGTTACCAGCCAGCATGCCATTACAGGATAAACCTGTAAACATGTTCATTAGGCAGGATGCTCAGAGACTTTCTGGTTTTGCACTCTTATTGTCATCTTTGCTAAAGGCAACCCCTCAATGAATGTTCTTTATTTATTCCAAGATGAGGCAACTTGAGTTCTTGTGCTACTTTTCTCCTCCCAAGGGAGTGATTCACTTCAGGAGGAATGTAACACTTACTGAACACAAGTTGAAATCAAAGTCATCTAGACTATGAATTAATGTGAAAATCTGTCTTGCAGGGTTTGGTTTTTTTTTTTAAGGGAGAATTTTATAAAAAATCTTAACACTTCTTGTCATTGAACAAATTGGGAAGAGAGGGGTGTGTTGGGTTGGTCTAAACATGCCTGTAGTGGAATAAGGAATCTGCATGTTTGTTCTCTGGCTATTAGAGTAGAGGGAGATCTCAGCACAGTGGTTGCATTTCACTTCTAGCTCAAGAAAAACACTGGAGGCTTGCCACAATGTTGAGTCTGAGTTATTGTGTAAATACTAATAGATGTTAAGATAAATATTTAGTGTCTGAAGTCATTCTCATAACCAACCTCTATGGTATGAGACATCAAAGTATTTATGTACATGGTGTTACAGACCCTTGAAACTAAAAGAAACAAACATATAAACAAAATCTCAACTGGGTGTTTTGTGAGCCATTTGGTGATCTGAACAGGAGCCAGTGGCAGGGTGGTGCTAGTGAACCTTCACATTTATGTGCCAGTAGCAATAAGCCACTAAGGAGCATAGCATAAAATTGAGATATAAGTAATTTCACCAGTTACCTTTAGGTCTTGTGGGTTTTTATGTTGTTAATTTGGTAAAGCGTATAGGAGAGCCTCAGACACAATTTCTGAGGAACATGAGCTGTGTAGTGGTAGAAAAATAGATACTGATCTGAAAAGCAGAATATTTGATTAATCTAAATTGCAGCACTGAGTAATGGCCCTTGGGTTCACCAGTAGCATTCTTGATGCATTTAGCGATTTAGATTTTATATATGTTTTGGGATACCTTAAAGTCTAAACTAAAAGATCCACCAAAGTGCTTTGGTGGATGATTTTTAAATTGGTCACTGTAGCTATTTATTCAAAGATAAACGAACATCCCAAGTTTTTGTTCACTCAAAATCTTAGTAGAAATTTAAATAGCAATAATAAATGTTCTTCGCCACACTATGGCTGATGGATTATTGATTCGTAACAAAGTTTTAATTCTGTGGATATCGAGTAAATTATGAAGCTATTAAATTGATATCAACACACTTCATCTCATTTGTCATTAGCGAGTTACAAATCATTTAGCTTTGGTGCTTTGTCAGCAAAACTTTGTTGAGATCAGATTTGCAGAAATTGACATGTACAACAACATTTTGATTTGAGCTACCAGTCATTTAAAATGAGTTATCAATTGGTGAGTGCTTAGTCGCTTATATGAATTCTGGCTGAGAGCAAGCTATGCATTTTTTGACTGTAACATGTAAGTTTTACACATTAAAAAGGAGTTTAACATATTAATCTGCTCTAGGATGAATTAATTCTCAATGATACATTATTTTCGTGTCTGTTCTGCCAAAGCCATCAAGACCTGTATGGGGAAATAATTTCACAGGAAAATGTGCACTGGGGTGAATGTGCAGGTGTGTTTATGTCACCCTGTACATGGACAGATAATAAAACAAAAGAAGTGTCAACTGCATACAGATTGTTCAGATGAAGCTACCATACCTAAAAATCACATAACCTTGCCTAAATTAGGATTCAGTCTCAAGTGTTGCATAGCCGTATATGTTTATTTGCACTTTCTTTGCATCTTTGAAAAGTGAGGTTTCATTTACCCCTGCTACCATTTCCTGAGTTTGTCTTCATGTTTCCCATGGCAACAGATTTCTCTGTGGCTGAGCAAGTATCGTTTTCTTGCTTTGGGTGTCAGCAGTGTTAGCTAAGGCATGAATACAGAGCCTCACACAAAGGGCTGGTAAAATACAGTTTTTAAGGAATTCTTTCTCTGAATCTTAATTAATTTTTTTTAAATGGTGAAATTGGTGTGTGACTACTTAGCCATGTAGGGCATGTAAATACTGCAAGCTTTAGTAACAAGATTTTTTAAAAGCAAAATGCCTTTAATGGTTGACATCAGTACTCTTCTGGAAATTCGAGTGAATAGCTCAACTTGGCTGTTCGCTTATTGCTTTCATGCTTGGCTTGTGCTCACTTTAACACTTCAGAGAGATTGTGGGATGCTAATTACACAAAATACAATGCCATTATTCTATCTATTGTTATTCTGATACTTGTAAGCAGTTTCTATGGAAGAGGCCACTGCTTTCCTAATAAATTCCATTATTATAAATTTAGCTATGTCCACTAATGCTGTCCTGATACAAGCATTCTCCCCCCCCCCCCCCCCCCAGGAGTTACATTGACAAAATGTGAGGACTTAAAAAGCAGAAAGCTTTCTTCCAAGAGAGGTGATGTTGGACAAAAATGCATTATAGTGAGGAATTAATCTTTACTTCTCCTGCTTTGTTCTATTACATATGATAGCTCACCCAGACAATAGTTAGAAGACAGGTTGCTGCACCTTGACGCACCCAAACCAATGGAATGCAAGGCTGAAACAAATGTCTGTCTGGTAATTAGCAAGCAGTCAGAAAACAAAACACAAATGCAACGTTCCCTTGTAGGACTTTCTGCCCTGATGAAAACACAAGTACTTTTCATACTAATTCCTTATTACTGTGGCTATCTGAGTTTTGAGATTTTAGATTATTCTGTATAATACTTGGACTGTGCTGTGGACAGCTGCTTGTGCAAAATTCTAGTTCACTTACTATAAGTGGCACGATCTCCCAAGCTTGTCTGTCTTCCAAAAGCCATAGGTGCAAATTCTTTCTGAAAAGAAAGATAAAATAGTTTTAACAACCAACCAACCAACCAAAGCCCTGATTTGAAGTTTACTGTTTATTCTTGGTAAGAAAAAATAACAGTAGCTGTGTTGAAGAGCTAGAACCAGATGGTGATGAAATCACCATTAAGTACTGTATATAACGCTGACTATGGATGGCAGTTTGACCAATTCTGTGCCTTTTTGCAGCCCTAAAGATTGCAAGAGCTTTACAACTTGACCGTCCCGTTACTTGATTTTTGTCTCTTAATATCTTCTATTGCAATTGTCAACCCAGCATATGTATGTTCATAAGAACACAGTCTTGTAGCCGAGCTTCATTGCAAAAATGTGAGCTTGTTCTTATTTTTGTGTCATTTTCTGACACTTGTAATGTAGAGATTGGAAATCAATGCATTTGACTATACTTGTTTAAGTGCCAGGATATTTTCCCACTTTTCAAGTGAATGTGCTGTAGCTCTGCGATAAGTAACATCAAAGCACATTTTGGTAATTTATTGCTTTCCACAGTGTTTAATGTTTGTTGCTCTGCAGCTGTATTTCTTAAGCCTGTGTTACATCTAACTTTTGATACATGATAAATAGGAACATATAATTTCAGTAAACTGGTTAGTTGTTAAGCAAGACGAATATTGTTCGAATAGCTTTGCCAATACTGATTTATCGTTATAAATGAAGGAACTGTAGAAAAACTGGTAGAAGAGAAGTAATAAGCTTAAGTGCAAAATGTGAAACCTGTGTTTACAACTGTTAATAAAAAGCTGTACCTGCTGGTTCAGATGGAGAGTCTGTTCTGGTTTCTGCATGTACAGTGTGGATGGTCATGCAGCATGGATAAGATGAATCTTTGAAGTGGTCTGAAGTATTGTCCTTTTGTCTGAGTGAGTTCTGTTTTAAATGGTGATTCAGGAAAAGATACTTGAAGTCCCCAAACAAACCCACCAGAAAGCATAATGATTGTCATCTCAGGCAGTAATCACTACCGGTATTTGAAGGATGACACTTGTGGGCCAACAGGAACTAGAAATGGTTTAGTTAGCACTAAGCAGCTTTTATAGTTGCAAGGCCTTTATTTTATATCAAGGTGCAAAAATGGAAGGGCACCTCTTCATATGGTAATTCTTGTAGTAGATATTAATAGCTATTCATGAAGAATAAAACTTGGATACAGCACAGCAGCCCTCATCAACCTTTTTTTTTTAGTTAATATTGTATGTGTTTGATAAGGCATGATATTGATAATTCATCACAATAAGAAAAAGATTAAAATCCCTGTTTAATAGGATTGTTCTTCATCTATTGAATTTTCAAAATTCAATATCATAAATCTTTGTTAGAGAGGGAGGATATTTCCTTTGCAGGTCTGCTGATCAGACTTCTGCAAAATTGCAGCCATGTTAGAGAAATGGCTAAAAGAATAGAAGAATGAAATACTTGCCTCCATAATTGTCCTGTGCTTTACCTCCTAATGCAACCTTAAATTTGTGTTCTTGTGAAAACCTGAACCTGACACAGAAAACAAGAACAGAGAATTTAATCAGTATGTCCAGTGGCAACTATCTTAGAGTATTTTGGCATAAAAAGTTCATGTAATGGTTCTCAAACTTGCCTGGTTGCGGTAAAGGTGTCAAAAAACAATGTGTCATTAATCTTTAAATTCTTGCTCTGTTCCATTTTTAGGTAATAAAGTGACAATGTTTTCTGGTTTTTGTGATTCAGTTCTCTTCCAAAGAATGGGAAGAAAATTGCTCCCCTTTCAACAGTGGTAGGGCAGGTTGCTATTCTGTAATTGGACCCAGCTTGATTAGGTTTCCAGTGAACACCTGATGAACTAGACTTCTCTATGTAAAATCTGGTTTTAAAAATGTGTTGTTACAAGAAGAGGAATTATTCAAAAGCACCAGTGGAAGATCTGTAAAGATTCCCTAGGGCTTTAATCAGCTCTTCTATAGGTGGTGGTCAAAAGGTGTTGTATTTTGGGTAATTTTTTTGAGTGTTTTGAGTATCTAAGGATCACTTACAATTTGAATATTAAAGTTGACTACTAAAGGATGCTGGGTTTGCTTTCATAAAAGGTTTTGGATGAACTGGAATGCTTTACTTCTAGGTTTGAAGATGGAACCCTGTGTTACAGACTTGTAAGTGTACAACAGATACAGCCAGTATCCTGTGTTGGTATTGCTCTCGTGTTGCAAGCATAAGAACACAAGTAGCAAAGACTTTTGAGGGGTATTTGGTCTTGGTTTTGTTTGTCTGTAACAGACTTAAGAAATGCACATCTAAGAACGTCCAACTATTTACTGAAACGGGTAGTTACTATTTCCACTTTTTTCATACACATTTTTTACCTGTTTAGTGTGGAACACTTCTATACCAGCAGCAGCAGCAAGCTTTATGGTGTTTCCCACCAGTCATTTTAGTGTTACCATAAAAACTGCTTTCCCCTCGCACCTATAAAAGTCATAATTTGCTGCGTCCTCAGTGGACCTATTTGTAATATTATTTTAGGTTTTGTCTTTATCATGAGCCCAATGGGCAGATTTACTCTAGAAAATGAGACTACAGTTTGAATGGGAATAGGCTTTTTGGTTTGACTCATTTTTTAAGAGTTTGCTACAGGGACAAAACTTTTTGCTGTTGCGTATATTTCTGCTTGATACTCTGTTTCCAAAGCAATCAGTTGTTTTTTTTTTTTTAAGAGGGAATTAAGATATTAGTCAATCAACAAAGTAGTGTTTTTAAGAAGAAAAGGAATTACAGTAATTAACAAGCAACTTCATCTTGCGTGACTTTGATATAAAGTGCTATGATTTATGAAAGAAATATTCATGACGAGTGCTCTTTGAGGTGACTGAGAAATGCAGATCTACAACATGCTTAGGCCTGGATGACTGACATTGGCCTGCATTTTAGAGTCTACAACTTCGGTTAAGAGATTAAAAATAAACTAAGCAGTTCTGTTATACCTGGCAAGCTAAAATTAATTTAGTGCATTGGTTTATTGTAGCTTAAGCTTCACATTTAAATCACAAAAATATAGTCATTGTATTTACAGATTAACTTTGTGGGCATCTGTCTTTGCTAATCTTAGGGGAATGTAGTCGGAGAGGGTTTTATTTCTTTTATTTACAGCATTTATGGCTCTTTCCCTCTGGTAACAAAAGCCTTAAGAAGCTTTTTTGTCTCTGAATCTCAAAGTTATAAAGACCTATCTTTGAACCTTAGCTATAGGATGTGGTCTGATGGCAAAAAGTTCTCTGTTGGAAATGAGTAAACCAACTGAGTGATGTTTACAAAAGGGGTTGGGGGGAAGATAAACTTGATTGTAGTAAAAAAAATAACAGTTCCATTTTTAAGTATGGATTTTGCATAGATTTGTGAGCTTAAATCTCAGCTCCAGTATGCACTAGGGACTCAGCTTCAATGCTTGATTGTGATAATGCAGTTCTAGAGTTGTGGAACCCGGGGTGGGGTGAAAGGGGCTGTGGCAGAGGCGGTGCTCGTCCAGGGTTCTTTCAGTGCTGCATCTGCCTTACCAGGCTGGGCACAGTAGTGCCTTCACTTCAACGTGTTCTTCAGTAAAAGGTATGCAGGAGTCTTTGCTTCTGGGTAGGATAAGCTGTGTCAAGTTGTAACTGAAACTAACTTTGCACTAATTCCTGTCTTGGTTCTTAAACTGGTTGTGTGCTCTGACAGTCAGCCTCTTGGATCCCCTTAACTTGACCATAATGACTTTTCATTGTTACCTAGAGAGGTCCTTTATTCATGCCTGTTGCCGTAATGTCCCATTCCTAAATGAACTGCTGTTTTCTGGGGCCTCAACTGAGTTCCTGAAAATGGCTGGGTTGAAAAGTTTCTCCTGGATTTGAATGAATTCTAAGAAATAATTCAAGTAGCCATTATGCTCCTTAGGTAACCTTAGCTGACTTCATATTCTCTTGGTTTCTCTTACTTGTAATACCATCATTTTTTACCAATATCTTTTTAGTACTACTTACTAGAAAACACCTAGATGAAACAAAAGTGATGTGTTGCCTGAGGTATTTGCATTATTTAGGGCATCTAGTTTTGACAACTAAGTAAGTTGACTCCATCTTTTATTTGGCTTTCTACTTGAGCCTATTCAAATACTACTTTTCAGCTGTATTGTTTGCACATCACACATCAGCCTTTTCTTTGCTTCTGTGTTCCTGGATTTCATATTTGTCATCAGTAGGATTTTTTTGTCTCTGCTATAAACTATTCAAACTTGGGGCTCCATGAAATCAATAATCGATGAACTAATTGTTTGGAAAATGGGAAGTGACTTCGGTTGCATATTTTCTGACATCACATAGGAAAATACTTCCCTTTGTTACTGTAGGACACAGGGCCAGTGTGCCCTGCACTGAAGGGTTCAAGTGCCACCAGGTTGGGCCGGGCTTATGTCCCCGCTAGCTGGGGCATCGGCTGTTTCTGAACCAGGATGCCAGCCCAGCTGTCCTCCAGTCATGCGGCTGTTGTGCCTGCAGGCTGAGAACAGTTGCTGTTTGCAAGGGCAGGTGTCCGGCTCCGTGAGCAGACGTTCCAGCATCTGGGTGCTGTTTGTCACTATAATGAGTTGGCTTCTTACCATCTCATCTCTGAATGCCCTTAATGTGCTTGAAACCACCGGTTCCCATATTGTAGCCACAGACTGATTTATGGGTTCCTGTCTTGCTGACCACCCTGCTGAAGCTTCTTTTGTGCTGCTGATGCATTTGCAATGTTTGTTGTGGTTTTAAAGTTTTTTAACAGTCAAAATTAGTGGCCAAATTTGGCTTTTTGCTCCGGTGAAGATGATCTGCCCCCAAAATAACCTCACCTATGCCTATATTAGGTAACTTAGCCAAAAATAAAGCTCTCTTGTGACTGTCAGTATGTAATAGTTCCTGAAAGCTATAGGAAAGAGGTTGATAACTGCACATGAAGCTTGCTGTAGTTGGTGGTAAATAGTTGTTAATAAGCAAGAAGAGAAGAGTTCAGGTAATAATTTACTTCCCTGGTTCTGCAGCAGAAGTAGCTGACAGATATTAATTCAATGCTTTTCTCTTGAATTCATTTTTACGACCATCATCTTAGCAGAGATTTCTGTCTGACTGCCTGAGGATGCAGACTAGAGTTTTTCCATTAGGGGAACTAAGAAGCCCTTCTGATGGTCTGGAGAGAAGCTGGGAATGAGGGGCACGTAACACATACTGCCAGTGGTGTGTAGGTGCCTCCTGTCTTCGGTCAAAAATGTGCACTTGATTTGAGACTACTTAGATTTGTTCCAGCTCATTCATTCAGGCCTCAATGGTGATGGTTGTTTTTATTAGTGACACATACATAACAAAACATGGACCCAGGCATTTGTAAAAGTTCATTTCATGAATTAGTCATTGAATAATACTTTTTCACTCCATCTGGTGAAGATAAAAGCTGCATCTAAATGCAGCTTATACTCTTTTGAAGCCAAAGAAAAGTGACGTCCAAATATGACTGCTTGTTACAGAATTTAAATTTTTAACAAGATTTTCGCTAGTTATTTTCCCTGTTGCTTCCTTACCTGGATTTTTCCTAGTGACATTCCTGGGGGAAAAGCTGCTACATGAAGCGCATGGTTTTGCTTAAAGATGGAATACTAAGGATCGCTCTTCCATACTGGGTTCCTCCAAACTGCTGCAGGCAAAATGTCAGAAAGGGATGGTATTGTAAGGGCAGGTGAGGACAAAGCTGCCCAGACAGGACAGCAGTGCCAAGCAAGTGGTGTTAGCTTGGGCTGCTGCGGTGTGTGCGTGGCTGTGCACGCAGCCTCCTTGCTCAGTGCGTGCGCTGCAGCGATGTGGTGCTGTCGGCAGGTGTACGTGAGGGGGTGTGCCCTCATTATAGAGCTGAAACAGGGCACTTGAAGCTGTGCTATGGCATGTGTAACAACTATGAAGGCAGACAGTGCAATGAAGTATTTCTCTATGTTTATTGATGTTTGGGCTACCTTATGGCACAAGTGAGTGATACCAAAAAGCTATAAAGCTGGTCTCGCAGTTCTGTGCCACCTGAGTAGGTAGCATAGATGTAGTGTTGCTGTACAATATGCAGAAATGCTGAATCTGGAAACAGTGTCACAAAAACAGTCCAAAAAAAGTGGCTGGAAGAAAATAAGAGAAAAAGTGGCTGGGGCTACTTTGCTTGAATGGACTCTTTTGCTCCATCAATTGTGGGTTTTGGTGTGTGTTTTTTTCGTTTTGAGGAAAACTTTTCGTCCCACAGAGTTCATGGATATTGAGAAAGAGAATTTCCCTAAGTGATATTTCCATCATGACCAAAAGTACGCAAAGTGTGCCGCACAGGACTCGAAACAGCTCAAATGAGAGGTAGAATGTGCTGCAGCATAGCTTCTCATTATCTACTTGTTCAGTACTGATTTCTTGTTTTTGAATTTTAGCAGGAGTAAAGTTTAGTTTTCAACCAAAAAAAAAAAAATCGTCAGTTGTGTGCTAGGAAAAATATTCTTGAAGGAGAAGTGCCAGGTTTATGTATGGAAAAAGCATTGCTGTGGAAAACCTCAGCTGTTCCTTCGTTAGCAGGTGTACTTCACCTTGTACCAACACAGGAATGAAGTTGTGTTTCTCCATTGTCCGATTATTTAAATCCCACAAGAAGGATAATGGGCTTTTTACCTATGCCCCTTTGCAGACAACAATATGCTGCATTCCTTTCACAATTTTCTTCGTAGACAAAGTAAACATGCTGGTGCTTAAACGATGAACTGGAAAATAGTGCATTATACTCAGCAGTGTTGTATAATGGCATAGAATAGTTCAGTAAGGCCTAGAACAGATGTGAGTGCAATTAAGCCTGTGCTACAGTTCTCCAGGTAATGGTCTAGACTTTGAGAAAAACTAAAGCAGCTTGAATCAGCTTTCCTCCAACCAGCACAGCTAAACAGGATAAAATTGAGGGAGAGACTTGGATGAGGGAATAGAGTACACTATCCTCTTCCCCCTCTACTCTGCCCTGGTGAGACTTCATCTGGGATATTGTGTCTAGTTCTGGGCCCCTCAGTTCAAGAAGGACAGGGAACTGCTGGAGAGAGTCCAGGGCAGGGCTACAGAGATGGTTAAGGGAGTGGAGCATCTCCCACATGAAGAAAGGCTGAGGGAGCTCTTTAGCTTGGAGAAGAGGAGACTGGGGGGTGACCTCATGAATGTTTATAAATACGTAAAGGGTGAGTGTCAGGAGGATGGAGCCAGGCTCTTCTCGGTGACAGGCAGTGATAGGACAAGGGGCAATGAGTGCAGGTTGGAACACAGGAGATCCACTTAAATATGAGGAAAAACTTCTTCATGGTGAGGGTGAGGGACGTCTCCTTCTCTGGAGATATTCCAAACCCACCTGGACACATTCCTGTGTGACCTGATGTAGGTGTTCCTTCTCTGGCAGGGGGATTGGACTAGATGATCTTTCAAGGTCCCTTCCAATCCTTGAGATTCTGTGATTCTGAGTGAGAAGGGCTACTGTTTCACATTAGTACTTGGTGCTTTTTCAGTGAATTGCATGGTTGAGGGTGCGTGCACTTACATGCAGAGGTGTGTGCTTATTGGAAATAACTCTGTAAGGCAATGCACTCAAATGGAAAAGGTTGTTAGCAAGGACTTTGTGCCCAAAAGGTAGGTATTGTGCTCAACTAAACATGAGGGAAACTGGTGTCTAAAAAAAAAAAAAAAAAAAGTAGGTTTAGTTTAACCCTTTACTAAATAAACAAGTTTGGAGTTAAGTGCTTTAGATGTGTTTCTATTTAATGAACAAGTTACGGGTTGTGTGCTTTAGATGTGTTTCTATTTATAGTGTCCAAACTCCTTGCCAGGCTCCCAACTCATCACATAGGTGGTGGGCAATAATGATTGTGTAAGAAGGGATAAATAACTAAAATGCTGATTCGGTTAGTAATGGGTAATAGTAGAAATAATTCAGCCAGTTTGAGTTATGAGCCTAAGGTATGCTAATGTCAATAGGAGAAAATTCTCACTGATGAAACTTAATGTTGGTAAAGCCTTCTCAAGTATGAACTTCAGATTTTTTTTTTACCAGTATACTCTAGTAAGATGAAAATGATTGACACCAAGGCCTCTTTTCATTGTAAGCTAAGATTTCATTAATTACCAGTGGCCATTATGTCACTTAAAAGTGAATTTTGTAGCTTCCAGAAGACATATGGGCATCTATGCAATTTTCCAAGCCAATGAAGTGTTTTGACTGAAACTTTTCTTCCTTCCATACCTTTCAGCACCAAGAGGGAAGTAGGAAGAGTGCTGTAAGTACTGTGCCAGCACTTTAAGGTTGTGACTGATGCTTATTTGTTTATATAAACGTCAACAGTGGCTAATTCACAGAAATACTGACTAGTGACTCTCCAGCCTCTTCTGGATTTCTTCTCCCAAGACTTCCTTGGATGAGCAGGGTGGACTTGAAGATTGCTTTCAGGTCTGACTTGAAACTCAGAACTGTTCAAAATCCTAAAAAGGCTTAGGTCTACGTGGTTGCTCTAGGACAGGTTTTCCTGTTCACTAGGGGGTGAGGGGTCCACCAAAAAAGTGAACCCAAACAAAAACCTCCTTTGGAACTGAATCCAACAACATGTTGCGAACCAATGAATTGGCTAGTACTAAATCCCTTTGAGGCAGTGAAACTATGTGCCGATACCAGTCCTTGTAAGAGTTGCTTTTTAAATGTAAGCAGTGTGACCTTGATTACATTTTCTTTTCTTTTTTTTTGTCCCAAAAGACACTTTCAAGTATTTTTCCTCTTTATAAATACTAGTTTTCTTGAATAAATGGCACAGTTGAGGCAAGAGGGTTCTTATCTTTCTTTCAGAGGTTCCCGCCTAGTGGCAAAGTATTATCAACAAGAGGCAGGGATATATTCCTTAAGAGCACGCTTGGGAGAAGACGGATAAATGCTGCTAGCTGCAAGCTTTATTTCACTAATGAACCATGCATAAAGAGTTCACAAGAGTTAAATAAACGAGCAAAATAATGCTTGTCAGGACAGGAGACTTTAAACAGTACTTATTTCTCTGTGCTTTTTGCAACTAGACTATGTTATTTTTCTGTATAATAATATTAAAATAGATTAGTGCTAATCTGGTAAAACAAATGTAATGATATTTGTTCCTAGAGATATTAAATTCTGTCACTTAAACAAAAATCAAACCCCCTTCAGCTCCTTCAGTCAGGAAAAGATAAAAACAATTACTAGGATATAACAAAAAACACATCTGAATAATCTGATACCAAATGCTCTAAACAGACTAAATAGACTAATAAGTCTCTTTGTGATATTATAAATTCATGCATTATGTGTGTAGTGACCAAAAAGTGTGGGTCTGAGATGGGACTTTGAATGGGACTGAAGTATCCTGACAGATGTGTAGCACAAATATAAACAAACCACACATTGTGTGGAGTTTTCTTGTTTGGGATTGTCATAATTATAAATTACCTGGATTAGTGAAGACTAGAGAAGAAATGGAAGAGGATACATGGGGTTGAGTAAAATAAATCTTGATGCTAGAGATGAATCTGAATCCTAATTTGTCTTCCCCTCATTAGTTGTAGCTGCACTGGTATGTAGACTACCTATTTTTTAAGTTTTGTGCAAGCAGGACTGTTGCAGTCTCATTTCTTACAGAAATGGTTTAGAGTTGCGGTTGTTTTCTGTGGAAAATCAGCTAGAGCTGCCATAGCAGTCTTAAAAGATTAAAATGGAACGGTGCAGCCACAGATGAGTGAGCTAAGTGGAGAAGAGCATGAGGAATCTCATTTATGAAATGTAGGAAATACATTATTGTGAATGTGTTCAATGTGCATTATCTTTGATTACTCTGAAAATGCAAGCATGGGGGCATACGTGATGCACTAGGTGTGGAAATGCACATTTTTCAATACCAGGTAGGAATACTTTATAGCTTGACGTGTTTCATGAAGATCTCTTTGGGGAAGAAAGTCTTCCAAACTTCTTTGAAGGTCAAGACTCTCCAATGACAAAGAAGGAGAAAATCACCCTGTAACAGATGTGAGTAATGAGATTCATTATTGGCAACAGGCATGGTAGCTTAGACTTGCTACAAAGGAGTTGCATCATTTGTGCAAATTGAGTTGTGGGGCACCTGGAGAATGTAGGCTCCTTGAAGAGAAACTAAGTGAAATGGTAGGTATTTATAGAAGAAGGAAGTTTTGCTGTGAAAAGCAGTAAAACTGCCACAGGGCATAAACAATGTTTGAAATACATTCAAACACAGTAGTAATGAATTATAAATATCTTTGTGACTCTTCCTCAGCAAGTTGACCACTGGGGTTAACTGTCATCTAGTTGGGGTTTATGACCCAATGGAAATGTGTATGTTGGCTTACTTTGCAGTCCTGCATCCCCAGAGGAGGTACCAAAAGCAGAAGAAAATTATAACAGTTTTGAAGAGGAGTAGGAAAAAGGCTATCAGCCTTCTAACTTTGCTATTTAGTGCATTAGTCTATTCATGGGGGGGAAAAAAGTTGCCTTTTTAAATAATTTTAAAAACACTTTAACCTGTGAACAAAGAAATTGTCATTTTTTTGTTGTTCTTACTATAGCTTTGGACCATTTAGTTTATTTAATGCTTTGTAAACTGGTTATGGCAGAGAGACCTTCACATTTTGTGCCTTTTCCTCAAAAAGTAAATATACTTAAAACGTAGACAGCATTGTTTCCGTAAGACAATGCTACTGCTTAATTTAGGCACATCTGGGAGGCCTCTTCAGCAGACTGCAGGTTGACGTGGGAGCTATGGTATCTGCAACAAAACGTAGGTTCATAGAAAAGAAGACAGGCATGGATGTCTCTCTGTGAGTAGATGTGAGCAGTTGTGCTTCCCGTTAGGATTGGAGGAGGGGTGTGTGTGTGTAATACAGTGAACCCCACACAAGCTGCTTTCTGTGTGTATGCCCTAAAGCAATGATGTTTTCTCTACCTTTCCTACGTGGTCAGAGGTGTATCCTACAAATTGGTCTTGCAGAAACTGAAGTTCAGTTGCAGAATATAAAGTCCGAATTCAGTAAGCAGATAAATTGAAAATAGAAACATTTTTGATGGTGATAGGAATTAAAAACTGCCCCAGTAAAGCCATTGGTGGGTGATGTTGCTATGAATATAGCAAACATCTGGTGGTGTTTGCTGTAAAGATCTGCAAATGAAGTGAGGTCATCTTCATTCTGGAAGAACGCTGGAGTGTTCTACAGATTATCCCTCATAACTGAAAGGCAATTTTCTTCTGATCCTGCAATATTTGTTTTCAAACCAGCCTAAGGGCTGGTTTGACAAATTATTTTACGGTTTTGGAGAATGTGCCAGGAAGCTAAAGCACTTGAAAAGGAATCCCAGTACTCAGGTTTTTATAGACTTGCTCTACCTTTGGAAGAGATGTCCTTTATTAGAGAGTTACCTTGAAGTTCCCCTTTACACAAGTCAGATTAAGGTAAAATGCAAATAAAGGATTTATTGTCATTATACCCAGAATACACAGCACAGTTGCAAGTGTTTATATAGAAGATACAGATGAAGGAATGAAAGGGGCAGAGAGAAATAAATCTGAAAGTTCTGTCTCTTGTCTGTTTGATTTGCTGCAGCCGCTTTCCCAAGCAAACCATACCAGGGTTCCTTCTGTGTATCCCCTGTCTTGGGGAGCATTTATCAGAAAGTGTCCTCTTGAATGCTCCAGGTTACTCGTCATGGTTTTGCTTTCTGTACAATAATCCTTCAGAGTGCATATGTGATAAATGATAAAGGTGACTTTGAAGTAGACGGTTAGTAATAAATTGCTATTCACCCTAATGGTTGTGCCAAATTGAATGCAAAACCGCTTAGTTTTACCTGGTATGTCTGTAGTAATCAAGTACGCTAATCTCTGCAGAAAAACTGCTTTTAAAATTTTAAATTGCAGGTGTTTCAGAGAAGAATCATTAAATTAGCTCAGTAGCTTACTGCTCCTAGATATCTAGATCACTAGAGGCGTGCACATGCCCTCCCCTTCCTCCCCATATACAGAAGAATTTCCTAGTTAATGAGTAAAAGTGTAGTTGAAAGTGGATGACTTGTATGGGTTTTTGTTTGATTTTAAATGTGAAACACTCATTGTACCTCTGGGAAGAAGAGAACATTAGTTATGCACTGACCAAGGACCACAGCTACTGTTGTGTGAGCTGACTGTTCAGCATTCTCATGACGGCCAGAGCATCAGCAGCAAATCATTTGACAACTATGGTCTGTCTTGGAGCGCTTTCCACTCACACTGCCCTCTGAGGCATGTTTTGCTTCATCCAGGAAGCATCCCAGTTAAACTTGAGAAAGGAAATAAGAAAGTTGGTGTTGGATGCAGTAAGCAGTGTCCTCTTTTGCCACAATGCTCTCAGCAGGACTGAATGAAGAGCATTTGGAGTGCAGCACTGATGGCAGATGTGAGATAGACGAGTTACTGGTGTCAGGTGACTTTTTTTCAGTTAACGATTGTGCAGTGCTTTGAAGAGGTAAAGCGCTATATCACTGTTAAGCATTATTATTATTATTATTATTATTATTCAGTTCCCAAAAGATTACAGAGCAGTTAAGGTTTTTTTTATGGTATTTTTCCTTTGGATTTTTTTCCTAGTATGGTTGATAGCAGAATGTGAACAGGGCTCTCTGGCTGTGACAATTTAAATGTGTGTGATTTAAAAAAAGATTAGATATGATGTTTTTAACTATCTCATTCAAACTCATTCCAAAACACTTCATCTTCTGAGAGAAATAGTTCTACTGCCTGAAAATTAATCCAAAACAAGATTCTGTGCTATCTGTGATGAGCTGGATTGAGCTAATTCACTTGAGTCCAATCCAGACGTACAAATGGTGTAATGCAACTCCCGCTTTTCATCTCATTGAATTCTCAAGTCTATGTAAACCCTGTACTCTTTTGTCATCTTTAAAATCTGAGCGAGGGCTACGTAATCTGCTCCAATTTGGGGAGCTGAAAGGAAGACTGGGAGGACAGTGTATGGCATATATGGATGGGAGGAGTTGAACTAGGGAGAGATTTTATTTTTTTTTTTGTCTTGCCTTGTGGCTCTTGCTCCATATCTCATTTTCACCCTGTTAAATGTGTATCATAGTTAGTTATGCTGTCTGTCTTAATTGAAAGCAAGTTTTATGAAATAATTTTTATTGCCTGGAGTAAAGGATTTGGGTGAATGAAAAGATTATTATAGATTTAGATGTGAAATAGACCTAGATGAATTAAACAATGCAATGGTCATGTTTTAAGCAGTAGGAGATGAGCATATTTCATCTTCCTGGAAGATGTTGAAGCAGTTCTGTTGAAAATGATAGTAGCAGTAATTAATGAGCAATTTAAGATGAAATGCAGACAAAGCAGCAAGGTTCTAAACAGCTCAAACTTGCAAGTGTGTTTCAACGCATTTTATTATTAAAAATAAAAATTAATATCCCTTGTGAATCTCAAACTACTAAGCAGCCTAACATACTAATACTATGTAGCACTTTCTGGTTTTTTTCTTGTCCTGCTGGTTCCACCAGTCAGTACATTTGTTAGCTAACTTCTGGCATGTGAAAAGAAGTTAATTTGTCATTGAAGGCTAAAATTTGTCTCTAAATTCTAACAGTAATATACATGTAGTTAGGTTGAACTGGATATTATACAATGCATCCTCTGCTGATTAATTTGTCTATTCTAATTCTGTCTGATCTGGTATCTGACTTATTTAACACTGCAGGCCTGAGTTAATAATGTCTTCAGGGAATTGGACACTGCTGATGTTAAACTGCCTTATTTGGAGGACTAAAAGGGGATGAGGTATCTCTTTATGCTTTGGGACCTTAGTAATAAGTTGCAGTAGTCCATGTTCCCACTGTTAGCCTTAATAAAGTTAGTTTTGGTATTATCAGAAGAGCAATTAACACCTGCAGATATATGATCACTGATGGAATCAGAGAAGAAGAGGAACTCAATTTTATATTGAAGCTCTGCTTAGACTTTTATATCTGAAACACCAGTACTAAATTGGTTACACAGCACAGTCATGACCCAGTATTTGTATTTCTAGATGTGACTTAGGTAATTATAAAACCAAAGCAATTACTATGAATAATGGTTATATTAAAACTCAGTGGGAGTAAACAGGGGCTGATTGTAAGGCGAGTATACTTCTCCCTGGGACAGGGTGAGCCAGGCTGCTTGCTCTCAAACATGGTAAGGTTTAACAGAAATGATACTGCATAAAACAGTTGTAAACTTTCAAAAACAAGACCAGTAACTGGTGGTTGCTGTGGAAACTTGGGGGAAATATTGCATGAAATCTGAAAGTCTTTTGTGCAGGACTGAGACACCACAAAATCCTTGAGAGTGGCAATAGGAAAAGGAAAGGTATAGGAATCAATCAGTGCACTGTGATTCTACTTCACTTCCTGCCATGAATAACATGTCCGTGCTGTAGCCAGAGTATCTTACTGTGGGGAGTAACTTGTGGCAGGGTTTCAGAGCAATAATACCTGTTTTAGAGTCCTTCTGGAGACCAGCAGGAGAATGGCAGCGTTATAGCATCAACATAGACGCATGGTAGCTATGAATCAGGCCAAATACCAGTAGCACTCTTGGCAGAACAGAGCTCAACAGGAGCTGCAAAACATGTCAAAGATGACGAACTACATAGAGCTGAGTTATCTGTCACCATAGATAAACTGCCACTGGATCCCAAGCCAGTCTGGTTGTGGATTGGTGATGAGATCTAGTGCAGTACATGAAGGAGATATGTTAAATGGTAACTAACGTGAACATTCCTTGTGTGTCCATTCAGAATTTATTCTGATTCCAGCAATAAAAAGTTAATACATGTAACATGATGATGGGCAAGGGGAAGATTCGCCTGTGGCGATCAACTGGATACAGACAGCTATTTTTCTTGTAAATTCTTGATGTTGGTGGTATTTGTTGGTAACTAATAATAATTGCTTTTAGACAGTTGAGAAACCAATACAATGTGTATCATTCATCACTACTGTGTAGAGAGAAGGGTATTGGAAAGATGAGAGCAGTATTTGAAACTGTTGATAGTTATCTTAGACTTCTGGCACTCTTCCTCTGTGGAGTTTCGTATGACACTAGGGATCCCTTAGATGCTGTTCTGTATCAGGTTTGTACTTTGATGCATAAGCATCGGAGTTAGGGTCTTCAGTTGTAATCAGGCACTGTGTACACAGAACCTGTCACCTTCCACGTATCCTTGGGAGTTCAGCAGTGCCTTTCTGGGTTTGTAGGTGAAATGCAAAACTCCTGTTTGAAGTAGTCAAAACAAACAAAATGATGGGGGTTTGAGGAAAAAATGACATGGGTCAGGTTGAAGGGAGAATATTTTTATTTTGATGATGAAAGAAACTGAAAACTCCACAATTTCAGGTCAACTTCTCTTTCATTATTTCCAGTAATAATATACTGTTAAGCCACTCCTTGCTATGTGTTTTACAGTGTCATGGGCAAAACAGATTGATTGCTGCCCATGGGCTGAGAAACTTGGATGCAGCCGCAGTACTGGATTTCTGGAGATCTGTTTTTACTGTCTTGGAATAACTTGATTGGAATTCTTACCTTGAAGCCCCTGGCTCAAATCTGTCCTGGAAGAGGAGCCTTTGAGTATTCTGCCACTTGTGTGCTGCTTTCCTTTTCTGTGCTACCCCAAGCAAAGCAATGAGATGGTGGGTTGGATGGTCCCCTCTTCTAGCAACTGTAAATTGCATCTAAAGTAGTTTGTAGAAGTGTCATGTGCATATACCAGCGGTGTGGCACAATCAGTTTAGATGGAGAAGTGAAAATGCAGACTTCTTGTAGTGAGTAATGTGTTTCCTGTTCAAGTAGGTTCCCAAGAATGCTCTGTTTCCTCTCAAGGTACACTTTTACCCTTTCTGTACGTAAGAGGTGAACTGTGCTGAAAGAATAAAGCTGCTGCTCATAGCTCTGGCTCAGCATTCATGGGTACCTTGTCAGTACCCAAAAATGGGGATGTGTGAACTATGTTGAGATAGTTGAAGTGATACCTTACATGGGAATTAGAAATAGACTTTGTCAAGAGTAGTGACCTTGGATAGGTTTATTGATGTTTAAGGTGACTCAGTAAATCAGGTGCAGTAGATGGTTATCAGTGTCTTAAAATATTTCTAAGTTCAAGTTGGCTTTGAGTAAAAGTCATGTGCATGTCTATCAGAGGTTCTTTAGATCGAGCAAAAGCAAAACTCCATAGGAGCTATTGAAAAGTGTTCCTATTTTCTTAATCTGCAATGAATGAAGTAAACAATTATTACTTGCATCACAGTAAAGCTGAACATCTTGAAGGTTCCTGAACTATGAATTTAATGAGTTACACTGTAACTAGTTTCTAGCAGCAGAGCATTTAGTTTCTTCTGGAGTTTTGGTAACTCTTGTTAATTAACAATAAATATTCACTGGGAAAAAAAAAGCAATTAAAATAGATATTGTCTGTTACTTCGGAGTTCCAGATTGACAGACTAGTGCCTTTTTCTTCTGGGGTTTGTAAGGTCTTATGTTATTAAGATAATTTATCTGGTAGGTGGTAATAAGGAGACTTTTTTGAAATATCACTTACTTGAACTATTTTTTTCAGTGGTGAGTGGGAGTCCAATCTTACTCCTGTGAGTGTAGTTATGAGGCATAACAAATTGTAACAGCAGCTAAGAGTTTGGTTTTCTGCTCTCTTTCTCTAGCCCTGTTACGTCCATGTTACTGATGCTTTATATCCAAGTGTAACCAATTCCTTATAACCACGGAATGAGGTGTTAAAGCAAATAACTGGTATTTCACCCTTGGCCTAGTCATCTCTAGTGGTTGAAGTAGCTGCTGAGGTCCTAGATTTGTAAAAATGTGCCCTGTCTTCTCATGATAGTCTCCTAAACTACAGGGAGCAATGACTTTTTATGTTCAGGCTTGAAGCTGTTTTTGGTTACTGTCCCAAATATTCCTCTTAGTTTATATAAAAAGCAGTTAAGACTGCTTTTCAAAATGATTTGAAGAGAAATAGCACCAATACTTCCTGAAAAAATTATATCCTTTCACTATTTATTTGCCCTTGATTGAGACAGAAAATGGTTTGAAAGCAAGGAGGAAATATCTAAGATGGACAACTGTTTTCTCTTCCAGTGTGGCAAATATTTTCCGTATGCTGATTGTCCAGTCAAACCCTGGAAACTCTGGCTTCTCTGCCCTTGCTGAGGTAGTCCTACAGACTGACAGAATTGCCGTGGTACAATACCAGTGTGGAGCCCTAAAGAGTAAGCTGCTCAGGGCAGGCACCAGCCTTTGTTCTGTGTTCGTGTAGTCTCTAGTCTTGACAGGATCTCCTATGGACTTTGGAGTACCAGTACTGTAGCCTTCCAGAGCTTCAACTGTGGTGGTTGGGAATTTGTTTGTGGTTTTTTTTTTTTTCTTTTTTCCCTGTCTTGCGTTCTTCTTTACATAAACATAAAACATACACCCCACCCATGGCCAAAATGCCAAGAACACACCAAACTCTTCCCACTGTAGAACTGATGCTGACTACTTCCTTTCAGGCTTTGCCGATTTAGACTCAATTTCACTTCCCCCTTCAGCTGGGACTTGTTTATCTGAAATCTCTTGTCAGTTTTCTATTCCACTTCTGATGATCGAAGGAGTATTGTCTGAACTCAATACTGCATATTCTTGAAGAAGTCCGAGTAGGCTTTTAAGGTAGACATTTACGTGTGCTTCAGGGAAAAAAAAACCCCTCTAGTTGAAATCAAGAATTTAGAATTGCTTTAAAAGAAAACAAAACAAAAAGTGCTGGAGATAAATTACAAATAATAAAATACTGGCACAAGGGGGTTTCTTAATATATTAATTTGCCGCTTATGTAATATCACTGTGCAGATTCAGTATTTGAAACAGTTCTGTGGAGGAAAAAAAATATGCCCAAAACATATCTCCCCAGTGAATAGAAGAGCTCATGAGAAAAAAATAAAATATTGTTGTCTTTGACCACTAGGTGATAGTCTTGTTCAATTTATTCATTTTATCAAGGTCATTTATATAAAGATTAAAAATGTTACATAATGAAGCTCTTAAAGAACAGGATTCATGAAAATAAATCTTTTTTTTTTCCTGAGCATCAAACCAAACTTTACTCTTTTTCTGGTTTATAAATATTTGAGTCATAACACAACCTTTTCCTTTACTGTATTGGATGTATTTTACTATGATTAGTCCCAAGAAACATACAACAGTACACAGTAAATGCACATATCTTATTAGTCTGGCTCAATGACACCAATGTAATTAGTGCTGTTGGATTTTGGTATATACTGAAGTGTTGATGTTTTAAGTTTGATTTTTATCATTATGGGTTTTCATAGCCAAAGAGAGGCTAAGATATTTTTCACAATATTAATAGCCTCATATTTTTGAGGGACTAATTTTAATAAGAGAAGGCATCTTTTTATGTACTGAAACATTGACACAAATGTTTTGATTTTGTGAAATGGGTATCTCAAATCAAGATGATAAACTCAAAATATAACATATCTAACACTTCAAGCATCAAGTCTTCACAATATTGAAATATTTTTCTGGAGAATTTACTAAGACTTGTCAACACTTGACCAGCAATAGCATATGTGGCTTTATTAAACTAAGAAATATCCAGTATTTATAGTACTGGAAGCGAAACTAGTAACTGAAGTGTATTGCTTAGATCCAATTGTATACTTACCTTAATTTTTATATTACTATTTTCTTAAATTTACTGTATCTCTGTAATATTCTTTTTAAGCTTCTTATTTTTTTCAGAGCAAGAAAGGGGCAAATACTTCTGAGTACTTTGAATTGCTTTCAGTACAGCTTTCTCTCAATGTCTTTGCTTTGATCTGTTGACAGTCTGACGTGGAAGATTATTTCTCTACATGTCTATTTTTAGTTTCATGCCAGAAATCTCTCATGAAGGCAAGTTTGGGAATAAACTAATTCTATGGAAATATTATGTATACCATGGTAGTGTTAGGAGTGGAAGCAGGACTCCAGAGAACATACTGTAGTCCTTATTCTGTGAAAATGTGTCCTTTGAAAATAGACAGTTTTCAGGTTTCAGGTATTAGTAAATCGTTTGCTCAATGTTTCACACAAGTATCTTCTTAGCTTTGCCAGAACTCAACTGCCAGTTAGTAAAATCACTTTCAAGTTCTTTTCTGTGAAGCTCAGGGCATCTAAGGCCTGGAAATTGGGTGGAATTTTCCAAAGGACTTCTCATGATCTGGAAACAATGATCTGTTGATGACACCTGCATTGCTGTTCCAGTGCTGGCAGTGGTTATACTTCCTTCTCTTACTAGTCTGCAGAGTGTGTAGGTGCTTTCTATAAGGCAACTAAGTCAGCTATTAAGGTTGGGTTTTGTTATTATCAGTTTCTACTGCGAGTGCTCATTCCTGGTGCATTGTCAGTTGATGTTCAAATCTGACAAAGTTATGTTCCCCGGTTAAAGTACGAAATGCATTACCTTGCTTGCTGTGGGGAAGTGACTTGGCTGAGACGGTGATTCAAAAGATCTCTAATTCTGTCTAATCCCTCCCAAACCCAACAAAAAAAAAACCAAAACCACAAGGACCCCTCCAAATTGTCCTCTAGGGATGAGCAGATGGTGAGTTTAGGTTTAAGATGTGTTTTATAGCTTCATGAGGTCACCTTTTTTAGACATAGTCAGGTCCCAGTCTTCTGTCAATAGACGGCTCCTTGGTTTGAGAGCCTTTTTCCAGGCATGACCATGTGAAGTAGAACTGTATTAAATGACACCTGTTCCACCTGATCCTACCCTGCCATTGTGTCCATTGTCTCATTGTCCATACTAGTTCCACTCAACTCTAAGAAAAGATTATTGCAAGTTCATAGGACACACAGCTTCTGGGAGGAAGCAGCTAGATCTGGCTGTATTTAGACAGGAAACCAAATAGGGAACAAAAGCCAACGAGAATATTGAAATACGTGAAAGAGAGGATTAGAAAAGATGACTTTAGAGAAAACAACACTTTCATCTTTTTCATCTTTGAAGAGTCTCAGTCTAATGCCAAAGCCGTCTAACCCATCAATGTATGCAAACTTCAGCTGACAGAGGATAGGATGGCAAAAAGCAGCAAAAAGTAGGGAAGCAGGGAAAATATTTCTGTGACACTTTGTGAGGAGTCAGGAAAAATGAACATGTGCAGCCCAGAATGGTTAGACACGCTGTGATGAGCAGCTGGGTAGAAAGCAAAGTGGCATCTGCAGTTAGTGGTACGTTCACATGTACCTCCTACCATTCAGAATAGGACTTAGAGCTCATTCAGGTACAAACTGATGACTGATTTCAAACTTGATTTTTTCCATTTTTTTTTTTTAATAGTTCCTAATGCAGCTTTGTGTGGCATGTGTCTGGCCCCTGCAATGTGAGATTTAATCATCCTCTCCCATACTCACCTCAAACCCAGCAGACACTAGAGAATAACAGCTGTTGCTTTGTCAGTAAAACTGCTGGACCATGGGCCAGTACTGTGATTTCTTTTACTTAAGTGGATGGAATTCTATTTTCTGATGTAGGCAGATGGTTTTTTTTCACTAGGCTTTTGATTTTTGGTATAAAATTCATTTTGGTTTTAGTGAGAGGAAAAAAAAGTATTGGTAGTCGCAGAGGAAAGTTGAACTCGGATCAGGAGGTATGAAGAAGTTTGCAATTCTTAGAAGGCTGGAACACAATATATAGGGAGAAAGTGGAAGGACTGGGTTTCTTCTAAGGGAAGATAAAGGAGAAGATCTCATTGCCATCTTCTATTACTTACAGGGAGTTCATAGAGGCCATGATGACTCCTGGCAGTGTACAGCGAAAGGCTGGAGGAGACTAGGCATAAGCTGCAACTAGAGAAATTTCAGTTAAATGTAAGGGGTAGGGTGGGGTAAGATTTCTAAGTGACGGTAGTTACCCACTGAAGCAGGTTGTCAAGAAGAAGTTGGGCCATGTCTATCCATGGAGATGTTCAGAACTCTAGATATACAGCAACCTGGTCTTGCTTTGGGTCTAACTTTGAGGTGTCTTGACCATATGGTCTCTATAGTTTTTTCAAATCTAAGTTGGTCTGATTCTACTGCCCTACTTGCATGGCCTTCGGGAATGTGTGGTTATTTCGGTCTTTGTCATGCTACCTGGAACTGACAGCATGAGAGTTTGTAGGACCCTCCAGTGAGTTCCAGTATGACAGTAAAATAGCTTCTTGCTGTCAGCATGGTCTGAAGGGCTCAGCACGGGGTAGTGTACATCTTTAGGAAAAGCTTCCTCAGGTAGTGTGATACTGTCTGGAGAAGACCTTTCCCCTTCCTATATATGCAGGGGGATTGCATAGTTTTTGTGGGGAGAAAAAAAAAATCCTCAAGTGTGCATGTGGGGGACTGGGCTTTCCACTCTATTAAGTAAACAGCAGGATGGGCTCTGTTCAACCTGAGATCCAGATCGCTAGGTACATGCTGACACAAAACCGTTCTGAAGGTGCTTGGCAATTTGTAGCACCCTGCTGAAGTGCGTGCGAGTCAGTGCCTGGGGTGTGAGGCAGCGGAGTCAGTGCTGCAGTAGAGCACAGCTACGTATCGGCGATTCCTGCTCCGATGGAGTACACTGGCCAGTGGGCAGCTGGCTCCAGCCAAGCATGTGTGCGGGTCTCCTGAGTGAAAAGCATCTTAGAGTACCATCCATGTTTCTCTGGCATGCCTCCAAGGAAAAAAAGGAATGTTTTCATCTTTCTGTGGTGTTTTTCTGGGAATGAGTTTTGTATGGATTCTGAGAATAGTGTGTCTGTATTTTGAAATGAGTTACATGGGCAGGCTGGCTGGTTAGATGTTCAGAAGAGACACTGTGGCTTTTAGCAATAATGTGTCAGAAAACCCGTTCATGTTTGTAAAGCACATCTTATTACAATTACAATTTTTGGTGCATGTGTATATCCATGTGTATATCACTTTTGGTTTAGACTCTAATTACAGTATATATGCAGCTATTAGAAATCTGGAGCTACGAAGTATTTCATAGTTTTTTAATTCTTTTAGCACATTCCACCCCACTGAAGCAGCACAAAAGCTGGCTTTCCTGTCATTTTTAACTCTAACACAAACAATAGTAATTTCTCTGCTTCAGCTGATTAAAAAAATAATTATACTGTACATGAGTAAAATAATCTAGTAACAAAAAGACTGTACAAGCCGTGTCTCAAAAGAAATACTGATCTTTTGTATTTTCCACACCTACCTGCATATGTGAGATGTCCTAAAGAGCTTGAAAGAACAAAAAGCGTTTTTTTAGAGACTGTATTTCTCTTCCAAAGTAAGAGTATTTTTTTTATGGAAAGAAATAGGACACCTATCTGAATGTTGTGGGACTCATTAATGATGGAAGTTCAGGAATGCTGCTGATTTGCAGCATATGTGTATTGGCTTCTGGTTGATTTAATATTTTCTCCTTGAAAAATTCAAATAAATGATTTGCCTTTATAGTTGAACCATGAGCAAGACTTCCGGGTTTCACTTTCTTATGTAATCTTGAGAGGTTTTCTCTGGGACCAGATGTGAATGATATATCAGGTAACAGCTATTCAGTAACTATTGTACTCTCTGTTTACTGAGCTTGTATTTTCAATGTGGATTTAACTGGGACTTTATATTCTTGAATTTGTTAACTGAAGATTCATTCAGGCTACAAAAGCTTTCACTGAAAAATGTCTGCAAATAAATATAATAATGTAAAGCTTTTGTGGTTTTGCTCTTTTTCCAGTACCAGGTAGGTAACAAAAAAAGTTCAGGTGCCAGGTGATAAAACACATGCTGCTCCTGAATACTACATGTCTCCTGTAAAGCTGGAGGTTCTTCAGTGTTTCGATTTGCATTTAGGAGTATGAATTGAGTGTGTGTCAGTACTGCAAACTTCAAGTATATTCTTTGAAACTGTGTTTATGGGCTCAGAAAGGTTGTTTCAATGTCAGGAACCTTTTCACTTTTAATTTTACTTAATGGTTGGTGTTGTCTCTACACTATAGTGTCTTGTTTTCTGCAATGATAGCAAAAGGTAACTGCCATCAGAAACTTAAAGCATACTCTGTTTTCTCCAAAGTGAACACCTTGCCTATTACATTGTCATCCTATTTAACGTATAGTGCAGCTTGTTGCTTATTACTGCCACATGTGAAAATAAAATGATTGTCAAATGGTAAATCTGTCACTGTTTCTGTTTTGTGCAATGTAATGTAGCACTGGAATGTGGAAGGATGACACAAGAGTAGCAAGGTCAACAATGATAATAAATCTCATGGATCTTGATCTTAAATTGCTTCACCTTTATGTATACAGGAGAAAGACATTAATGAGAGACCAGTTACTGTATTTCTCTTCTGTTTATTCCGTAATGATGACTTAGGTCAGGGATGAGAATTAGTAGAAACAGGAAGTGAAAAACTTACCAGGTGGTTGGGAACAGAGATCTGTTAGTCCTGAATGTGTCCAAGTGACATGCACAAAGGTGTGGAAAAAGGTATTGGTAGAGATAGAGATTAGTCATAGAATATGGGCTTCAGGAATCCCCCAGGTACTGAGTGAAACATGTAACTGACATCTGTTACTCTCTTCTTAATAAATAAATAAATCTCCTGCTTTCTGTGTGTGAAAGAAAGTATTTTCTATTAAGTAGAGGCTTTCATGTGTGATGTGTGGCTTGTCACAGAACTGTCTGTCAGGAATTGGGTGTCCTCATCCAGTTAGTGCAGTCATTCAAATAGGAAAAGGCTTTGGCATGAGAAGAATTGGCTGCAACAGCAGAAGGGAAATATGGACATGGGGGGCTTGTTTCTGACTTACCTTATGGAGCCACAGAACAGCCTCAGTGTTACTGAGGGCAGCATTTGAACCCTAATATAATGCTCCATTAGTACATGTGACTGCTTCATTAAACATGTTGTCCTGACAGAATAAGTGTGCTATCCCATAATGAAAGCTGCTACCTAGTGATGGACACAATGACAAAAGGTCAATTTCTGATGACTTTGTAACAGCCTCTTGTCTGAACCTGTCTTTTAATCAACTATTAGGCAAAATAGATGAAAATCCTAGTAGATTAGTCTATAAGAGTGTGCTCAAGCCACCAATGTGTCTTGCACACGTTGAACAAATTTTCTAACTCCAGGTTGATGGAAAATGTATTCTAAGGGTTTGGGTTTTTTTTTTCATTGTATAGGCACACAGCATACCAGGAACACAAACTCTTACCCGTACTAATGCTGAATTAAGTGTTTTTAATTAGCCATTTGGTTTTAGAATAGTAATATAAATTCTCCTTAGATTAATTCAGTCACAGTGAGTTACATTTACTCACTCTCCCCGCTTATTCACTCCCCTCCCCCGGCTTAGTCCTCTGAACCTAGTCTCTCTAATGTAAAGAACTTTTATTTCTAATAATCATTTTGTATGTGTAAGGTGTTAGCACAAAGTACACCATGCCCACAGCTGGAATCCTAGACTCTCCATAGTAGAAACAGTAAATAAGCAGGCATAATAGCAGCTGTGCACTTGTGGAAATGTCTGTCTTAACATAAACTTGATGAAAAATACTGTTCCAGAAGAAGGCTGTTATTAAAAAGAATATTATATTATATTGTTGTACTGTAAGAGTACTTATTCCTGAATGAATCCATACTAATGCTACATAAACAATCTAAATAATTTTTGTTTTGACAGGAAATTTTTGAGCTGCCTTTTCCTGACATACTTTTCATTTTATGTTTTTTTAGGAGAAAACTTGGCTGATTCTCATCAGACTACATCAAATACAGCAGCACTCCTTCTGGTAAGAATATCTGATAATTTAACTTGTATTATAAAGTGTAGTTCTCTGGAATCTGACACATTCAGCTGTTTTTTATTTTCAGTAACTGCATTTAACAGTTCCATCTTCTTTTCAGCAGCATTTTAATTCTTTTTATTCCTTTGTTCTTTTCTCTTCTGCTTTTGGAATGTGTTCTGCACCTTCATGAACAATGCTGTAAATTTTTCTGCAGTCAGTATTTCAGACAGTGGCAAGCAGTGTGTGGTATGTTAAATCCAGGAGTTCCAAGGTCTACCTTTTTTATCCTTTTGTGCTTCTATACGTTCTGTGAAGTTTTTGGCATCATTAGTGGTGTCAAAATTGAACATGTTGCCCTAGCAAGCCAAGTGTAACAATGAATTAGCAGTGGCAAAGGGAAATGTTCAGGATATCCCTTACCTACACTTTTTTTCCATGGAAAGACATGGAATTTCTACAGGGATTTTACTGCAATGTTTTGTCCTTCCTCCTTTGAGGAGCCTGCCATGTTCCTAGTTCATCAGTTGTTTTATCCAGCTTAATTTAAAAAGAAAAAAGTTACTTATATTTAGGATGGGTTTGAAAGCATTGTTTATCGTCTCTTATTTCACCTTCTGTCTTTAAGGTAATGAACTTAATCACCTGGTGTAGAATACTGTTATTGTATTTAGTCCTGATTAAGTAACAAATACTACTTAAGGATTATGCAAGTGTGGAAACAGTGCTGGTACATCAGGATCTACTATTTTACTGCTCTTTTTGCTGTGTAGATCCCGGAGCTGACTAAGGAATTCTGCGTAACTTTGAGGGGAGATTAGTGATCAATTACTATGCCACATAGTAAGCTCTTTTCAGATTTAAGAGTTGTGCCTGTTGTCATTCTGATACTCATTTTCTCTTGCTTAGTTTTTCAATTCTAGAATGGCACTTGTGGGGAAAAAGTGAGTAATACAAATGCAAATTTACATCTTTAATACAAATATTATAGATCAACTATTTGAGTTACGTGATGTAGGAGTAATGTATTTGAGTGAGAGGAAAAATTGGTATACACACAAGACGTGTACAAAACTGCATTTGAGTATGCAGCACAGCCTTCATTCTTACTTGAATTCCTCTTCTGTAAGGCAAATAAATGACAGCTTCTTACATAGCAAAGAACTACCTAGCAGATATGCTTTGTTTGGTTTGACCTATCCTGATAATTTGTAGTGCTCTACTCTCTATACCATTGAGTTTGTGCAAAAATTCTTGCATCTTCTCTTAGAATTGCTTGAATGTTTTGGATCTATGGTTATAACAACTTCCTTTTTCATTGGTTTTGATATTTATTTTTTCCCCTACTGACCTATTGTTAAAATTAAGGAAGGAAGGGAGCTACTTCAAGTTCTTAAAACCAGCATATATATCCTAGATCAGATTCTGAAATAGCATCTATCTCTTCCTTTGTACTGTTCGTCGTTTGTAAGTGTGCCAAACTTAAGTATTAGGTGGCCATTGGGATCACAGAAGCTCAGATGAAATAGTGATGAACCATATGTGCAATTCTTCAGGAAGGGTGCAGTTCTTAAATGCACAACCTAAAAGGGAGATATGCTTACAGAGGTGAATTATCCCCTCCTAAATACATGCCCTCATTTACATCTCAATTTAAAATATTTAAGTGCATTGACTGTACACTATTTTAAAAAATAAAACCAGAACAAAACAACAAAAAACCCCAACAAACAAAACCCCTGAACAACAAAATCAAAACAAAGCAACCACCCAAAAATCGTTTATCTGCACTACAATATGTTAGCAAATGGACTCAAATTACAGGAAAGGTCAGAAGATAAGTGTTGCTCTCACAATGCAAATACTTATAAAAGAATAGCATGTTACTACTAAATGGTAGGTGTTGCAATTGAAATATGTGGAGAGGACTAATACACATGATGCTTGATGTCCAAATGCGTTTCTGGATTTTCTGGATCTATAGAAACTGTTTTCATGTGTTCAGAAATAGAAAGATGGAATGCTGACCCAAAGTGAGACCCAGTCATTTGAGCTGTGTAAGTTGGTCTAGCTTTTTCATCTTTTGTGTACTGGTGATAACAAAACTAATATTTTTTTTTTTAATTTGACAATCTATGTGAAACAATTTTTTTTTCCAGTGAATGTGTGTGGTGTCTGAGTTGCTGAAATCTAATTTTATGCCCATTTCCTATTACAATCAGACAATTTATTCAAAAACCAGAAAACAGTTCTAGTGTTGTCACTGGTACTTCAGTGTGTGGGAAGACCTGTTTTCTGTTGCGTATGGGGTGACCTCCTGAAGTCCTTCCAATGTGAATTCTTCCATTCTTCTGTGGTTCATATCAAAGTACAAGTCTGTGGGCCTAATTTTTAATGATCAGTTTCCTATCTATCATACTAGTCTGAGATATGCTCTGTGTAGTCCACAAAGGATTAGCTCAGCTTGATGAGTGGATGCACTGCAAAAGAAAACCATGGCATTTCACCTCCTCACCCTGCAAGTTTAGTAACCGGCAATAAAATCTCCTGTATAAAGTTAGGCTTTGTGGCTGATGAAGAAAAATATCAAACTTCGAAAAATATGAAAACTGAAGATCTTTGGTATGTGTGCTGAAGAACAGTACAGAACTGAGTTGGGTTTATAGTGAGGTATTAAAGATAACTGGTTGCAGTCAGTCTGTTTACAGGTCTGTTTGTAAGATCTCATAAACATAAATTTCAGGGATGAGCAAACAGAAGATTCAGATGAGTGTGTAGATGCTCACTAGCCCACCTTCCTTGCTGTTATCTCTGTTTTGTTTTGCCTCTTTTTAGGATCTCTAGTGTATCCAAAATATCACCAAATTCCCTTCTAGCAGAAGAAGAGAAGAGTGTTTATAGTTTCTTTGAAATAGCTTGTAGAGGAACTCTTTGCTAAAACTAGTGAATTTGAGTGAAGGTTCAGATTGGTTGCACTTAACTTGAACCAGTATTTTTGCTCTTACAAATAAGCTTTCCTTGCAGTTCAGTTGAACAAAAAAAAAAAGTCATCTTCTCATACAGAACAAGTAGTCATGGAAAGCACGTGTCGTCCTCTGCCTTGAGTACACTTGTGACAGAGTTAAAATTCATTCTTGTTTCAGTAAGGAGATATACATCCAGCAGTAGATATTCATCCCTGTTGTTAAGTACTCCTAAACCATCATTCATCCAGTGATCTCCTGTTACGAACAGTTGACTAAGCCTCAAGATGTAATATTTGTGTGAAATATGTAAGAAGTATACAGGGGTCACTTCACACAGCACTGATGTGCAGTCAGCTTTGGTTAAGAAATGGCAACTGTTGATCTGTGTGCCCTCTGATCATGGTACCCAGCAGAAGCTTCATTCAGAACTTAGGGAGCTGAGAATGTAATTATTATAATTGGCATTTAGACATTAGGTCAAATAACACTCTCCTAACTAAATTAACTGAGGAAATTTTTATCAGACCCAAGACTTGGGATCCTGGTTTTGGCCTTAAAATAAACAAAACAACCCGAAACCAAATCAGCCTGTATGGAACTTGCAGTTTCACACACAAAGTCTAGTCTCCGAAGTATCAGCTGCTAAATGACTGATACACCTCTGCATTACTTCAGTATTGATTTGAAGTCTCTCCAACATTGACTAAAGTTAGCTCACAATATTTGACAGAACTGTAGCTCAAGTCACAGGATAAACTCAAATGCCTAGAATATTTCAGATACATAAGTTGATATCAGCAGGTGACACTTAATACCACTATGATTTAAATCCCTCACAAATCGTTTGGCATCAACAGGGGAGAAAAGTGGAATTATTAATAGGATATTGAATGAGGAAGCACCTGTTAGTCCAGATGTTTGCTTAGATAGATATGTTTACCCTTCTACTACATAAAACAATTAATGATTCTGTGTTTACAGTTTTAAACTGGGTATTTTTCAAACTTGAAATAAATAAGCTTTAAAAGCAGGAATAAAAAAATAATAATTTTAGCATTAGCTAATCTGTGCATATAAAAAACCTCCACCAAACAGTGTCTTAAAGCATCAGGAGTGATGCAGCTCCATTCAACTGAAATCAGTTCATGAAATACCGTTTCCAGGGAAGTCAGTTTTCTAGAAAGCCATTATTTTTGTAGGGACAAGCTATTAGTTTTACTGTTAACTTCAAGGGATGTTAAACTGGACCAGAGTTAAGATCTTCAGTAATTCTGTAGTGTAACATACAATCACTGTGACTTTGTTGTCATTGCCTAGCGCAGAAGTACCTTGGCAAGGGGCAAGTGCATTCCAGAAGTGGGATATATGATTTGATTCTGCCCTGTTTGCATCTACTGGAGGATGTCCTGAAGCAGAATGCCTAATAGGAGGTGTCCCTGGTTTCAGCCCCTCTAATGTAATTCTCTACTGCAAATACATGTGGGATCAACAGGGGAGTCTGGGAAATATTCTGGTTAGAAGCCAGGCGCATAGTCCTCCCCTGGTGAATGTGTCCTTATTTATAGAGAAAGAGCAGTTTCCAGCAGGATATGTCAAGGCAGGCCTACGTCATGTAGCTGAGTGTCTAACATGCTCGAGTAGGTTGCATTACGGTTCAAGCAAAGGCTTGCATGAGGTCTCCTGTGTCTGTGCCCTCATCAGTGCTGCTCACTGGTCTGATTCTGAAGTGCTTCCCTATCATTCTTTGTGAGCAATTTGTTGTTTTAATAACAGAAAAAGGGAAGAAACCCATTATGAGGGGGTTTTGAAGTGTTTACAAGCAAATGAACTTTAAGTGTGATGGATGTAAAGGTGTGGGTGAGGCCTTCTCGAACTACAGCATGTGAAGTGCAAGTGTTGTTTCGTACATTCTCAGTTCCTTCTATCGCAAAGGAAAAAGAAAGATTCTTTCCTTTTAGAAAAGCTGGTGGCAGTTCCACTAGGATAAACCCAGAAATAAAAATTAGCTGCGATGCTTGTCTGCTATGCTTTGTATGAGCCCAAAGTTTCTCAGGTAACTTCAGGTTTTGGTCTTGCACTTTTACCAGGGAGAGCACAGTTACAAAAATAATTCTGAGTTCAGACTATACAGTCATGACACAGAATCTTCATGTGCCAAGTTGATGAGCAGATTCATAAATCATTGAGTGAACACATTACAGTAGGACTTGTATTTCTAGAATTAAATATTTTGAAAATACTATATTAAGGGATATAATTTCATGTTTCTTTATGTAAAAAATGTAAGATTTCTGATTTTTGCAATGACTAACCTCCATAGAAATGCTTCCTAATAAAGAAAATACTAATAATTTTAAAGAAATTAAAAGTGTGGTGAGAAGTGATAGAGTGAGGAGTATTTGCTTTAGTTCTTGAGAAATAATAAGGAAATAAAAAGTTAACAGCATTTATGATTACAGACCTGTCAGAGCTAAGCAGAAGGGGGCTGCAAAAGATGTGATAATGGCTCAGAGGGGATCACATCCTTCCTGGTTGAACATGGACAATTATCAGTTGGGTGGTGTTTGCTATCATTTCGATCAGCGGCAGGGTTATAGAGCTGTAAGAACTGCAGCACAAATGCTTCCTAACCCTGCAGCATGAGGTGGCAGCAGGGCTGTGAAGTGTTGCGAGGCAGCAATGATGTTAGTGTTTGCCATGAGAAATAGCCTCTTTGTGTAGCTGGTTCCCATATCTGTATTGGCATACTTACGTGATAATTGCTTTTTTTTTTTTTTTCCCTGCTTGGCTTTTAGTTTGACTTACACTCAACAGTATTTTGTTAGAAGAGAACTTGCTCTATAGGAGTGGGGTTTGGGTTGTGGGGTTGGTTTGGTTTGTTGTGGTGGGTGGCTTTTTTTGTTTTGCTTTTTCATGCTTCCCTCTTTAACTCTTCTTACAATCCATTTTCACTTCTTATTTATTTCCATGAGATAAAAATCGTAATCCTATCTTTGCAACATCACAGAAAAATAACCTCATGCACTCACAGAGAACAACTCCATCTTACTGAGCTTTTCATTTCTCTGAAAACATTAATAATGCTTGCAGCCCATTCTTAAAGGGAGGGCAGTATGAACCAAAGTGAAACAGTAGTCCAGTTTGTGTGTGTGGTGCAGACTTTTAGAACTAACTTCAGAAAAAAAAAAAAATTAACTAGTTTGCATTAAACCAGTCATACTTCATCCTTTGCCCAAAGCCATAGGAGGCAAGGCTGCTATTCTCAAACTCAAATATTGTGGCATTTTAAAATTCCATCATTTGGCTTTATGCTGTCAGGTGTCCAAAAACTTAAATGCAAGTTAAAGCCTCTGGACAGTTTCAAACAAGAAAGTTCTTGGTACATACGTAAAGGTATTTGAACCCTTGAAGCATTTTGATCTTAATTCTAGCTTGATAGTGGAATACTGTGAAAGTCTCCCATCATTAGGGACTGCTCCACTATGAGGATACTTTTGAAATCCTAAAACTTTCTTCACCTTCTGCATCAATTATATTACGTATCCACATATGCACTGAATTACCTTTCTGCATAAAGAAGTAGTTGAGAAAAGAAAAAAAAATATTCCAGTCAAATGAAATGCAAAAAACAGGAATAGTTAAAAGGAAGACCATTACAGACATAGCTTCACTATTAAACTCTAATTTATTTGGTATTTTTCTATTGAACTTAAGAAAAAAGGCATAAAAGAAAGCGATATTTCATGTGAGAGGCTGTAATTTCATGTAGGAGATAAACCTTAATTGGTTTGACAGCAAAAGAAATAAAACTTCAGCTTGCCAAAATGCAGAAGAAATGTTCAGAATTTCTCCTTTCCCTTCCGATTAAAGGTGAGGTATGGCAGTGGAGAAGGAGTTGTCCTGGGATTATTTTTTCAAGTGCATTGCTGTGTGGGTGAAAAAGATTAGACAGTTTGGGGATTGAACGTTACAGGTAGCAACAGTAATAATGTTCTTGTTGCCCTTCTAGTGTGTATACTTAAAATGTAAGAAAAAAACCTGATATTAGAAAAAGCAGTGTTTTCTGATACAAAATTTGAAATGAAAGTCTTGGATGTTTTTCTGCTGAGGTAAAAAACAACTGCTTTTAACGTTCTGGAAATAAATAATTTAATCAGAAGGGTTTTGGTTTAGTTTTTTTTTCAGTTTGGCATTTTTATACAAACAGTTCTTTTCAATGAATTTTAAATATAAATGTCACTTGGTTTTGGTTTGGTGGGTAAAAAGACCCACAAAATGACATTTCAAAATTAAATAAAAATATAATTTTGAATCAATGTTAATGTGAAAGGTCACTTTCTTTTCGTAGCCAAAAAATCCTTCTTGAACAGAATATTTCATAGTTAAGCAGGGTTTAATCCTTTTATCAAAATGTCTTGCAATAAAACATAAATAGTTTTGAATGTAAAATACTGAGCTTTAATTGAAACTATTTGCATGTGAAATATGTTGCCTGGCTTGTATCAAAAGCATATCTTGTTTAAATTCTGTATCTCTGCTGTCTTGGAAATACTTCTCAGTTCTTCATGATTTGAGCTTTGTTAGAAGTGTGGACGTAGGGCTCTCCCTGCAACACTGGGTGGGCTGCTTCACCTTCCCGTGCCTGTTGGGTGATCCCACTCCTGTGAATGCCCTCCCACCTCTCCTGACTTCAGCTTCCCCCTGCAGATGCCAAAACTCACCAGACCTCTGCCTAGGTCTTTCCTTGTCATATAATGGTTGAATATGGTGCAGAGAGAGATTGGGGTCCCTCCTAATCTTTATCCTCCTAAATTCACAGCTGTTAGAGTTGGTTTGTGTGGTGCTTCATCCCTCAGCTAGAGGAATCTATAGATAAAGATAAGATTGTACTCAGCAGTGGAAGAGTTCTAAAAAACTTTGTTTCTCGCTATTCTTACTTTTTGTTTCCTCTCTAAAACAAGATAGTGTCATACCTTGCTTTGCAGTGTACTCTTGCTTGTACTACCGAAATGTTTACCATTTTTCTCAGCTTTTACAAGCAATTACTGAAGATGCAATTTTGTGCTTAATGAGCAACTGAGCACTGAACCTTTAAAAGAAAAAAGGCAAGCTTCCCCTCTCCAAACACTAATTAATCTTTCAAGTTAAAATATTTTAACCAAAGCATCCCATTTTAAACACCCTGACTCAAAATAATTTCCTTTTTCAGATGATCAGATTATGCATTTTCTTTAAAGACTCACGTGCAGCATAGCATAAAGAAGGAAGTAAACCCAAGCAGATTTGCAAGGTTTTCTTATTTGTTTGGTTTCATATGCTCCTTTACTATCTACAGTGTCCAATAGTTTTTCATATTAAGCTGTTATTAGTTTAGCATTAGCTGGAGGCTGACCAGCTTTTCTTCTTCCACTGTGCCGTATGAAGCTTTTTTCAGTGACGTTGTTTTCCTGGGAGCTCAACATGGGGCTTGGACCGGGCATCTCCCTGTACCCTGTCACAGCAGGAACCTCCTTGTTGAGCACCCTCTGCTGCTCTTAGGACTAACCTTGATGGTAGAGCAGGGTGCTTGAGTCTTGACTGTCTCCAAGACCAGGAATATCTTCTGCACCTCTTCGTTTGGGGTGGTGCTCTATTACCTCTGAATATCTGCAGGAAGCAAGTTACAACCTCTAGTGTCTATTTCTAATTAATTAAAAGGGATATTTAGTGGAAACTCGTCCAGTTTAGATGTTTGTTAAAGTAGACAAAAGATAATAACTGTATTTATCTGCAGTTTGCACTTGAAAATAGAGAAAAGAAGCACTCCAAATGAGTTCCTCAGTTTTCCATTTGAGGTCTCCTAGTAACTCTTGGAGCTTTTGAATAGTCTGTAGTGTTTCTTGGCTGTCATTGAACTGGAGCAGAAGGTGTATGAAACCAGTACTTCAAGCTTCAGAAGAAAAAAATGAATGAAAAAAAAAAAATGGATGATATGCTGCATTTCTATGGTGAATTTTGCAGTAAAAACAGACACAGAGCCATGCAGGTGCTTACAGATTGGCAGCTTTGCCAATAAACGATGTGAATGCCAGATATGGGAGAAATGAACTTGACATTCTTAGTCTATCTTTAGCTAGGTTGGTAAACCTAACTCAAAGTGAAACACAAACTGTCAATAGGGAACACGTTTCAACAGGAAAACATATAAACAAAGGAAATCTTCCAGTGTGCCCACCCCTCCTTTTCAGAGGAGTAGCAGCTCGTGCTCCTGCCCGCTGCTAACTGCAGTGGGTGTATCCATCAGAGCAGGGAAAAGCACCTTCCTGAAATGCGTCCTTAGTGTGGAGAGGCAGGAGCTTACCCAGTGGCTTTGCTACAACAAGGAGAGCCTGTGGCTCAGTAAGAAGTGTGCAAGTTTCCATGGGCACAAGAAATAGAGCTGGTTTGGCACTACGTTAATAAATAGTGAAACTTTCATTATTTTAATAAACAGTGAAAGGTTTCTCACTGACCAGCTTGTGTTACTGTTTTCATGAACGAAAAATATTTTTTAATTTCAGTAATTTGAAGGCAATGTGATTAGCCACGTCACCAACCGGAGGAGTAGGGAAAAGCGTGTGATTATGGCATGTGGTAATTCTTCAGTGACATTGATGTCCCTGTTCTACAAAGCTATAAGTCTACGGTGGGCTGCCATAGTTGCACAGTATGTTGTTTTCTACTTGTTTTTTCAGCCTTAGGTGTAACAGTATGACTCAGTGCTATGTGTGCTGGGTGGGTGGGTTTTTTTAGTATTCCTTTACTGGAAACAGTGAGTAAGGTCTCGTGCCCTTATGTAGGGACGTTTCAGTTAGCTTTCAACAAGCTTATTCAAGTAGTCAGTCACTTCTAATTAAAAGAATTTAAAAGCTAATAGTATTGCACAGTTAGGTAATGACAACAATGTGCTGAACACAGTACCCCTAGGTTTCCAAATGTGTAGAGTGAACTAAATCTGATATTCTTTCCCTATAATTTTCCTATTAGGAATGAAATTACACTGTAATATTCAACTAGACAAGTAGAGATATTTGTAAGGTATTTGCGTTGTTCTACTTAAATGCTATGTGCTTAAAGCCATAAATAAATAAATAAATAAAATTCACCTTGGCAGCCTCTGGGTAGAACTTCCTTCTGTTGTTACAGCCCTATATGTATTGACACTAGAAAGTGTTAGTACAAATAAAAAAGTGAAATCTCTTTGGAGTTTCTTTTTCTTTTCTTTCCTCTTTAGGAATTTCACGTTAATTTCATAGATCTGATTGAACAAGCCGGAGAGCTGAGGTATTGATGAGAAGTTAATATGTGGGGTGTGAATGTATGTTTTAAGTGTAAGGACATGCAACATGGACATACATGCCTTTGCTAGGGAACCTGTAAAATGTAAAATAGTAAAATGTGCTCAAATAGGGAAAATGCTTTATGTTTCCTTTTTTTTGTTTCTTGATACCTTCTTGAAGCAGGCTGTATGTATAAAAATGCATTTTGAACATCATGAATTTATAAATAAGACGCTGTAACTTTAAAATTTTTTTTTATTGGCTATTACATTATACTGTAATAGATTCTCTCAGTGCTATCTAGTCTTAGAACTTTACCATGCAGAGATATCTTTATGAATTATTAATTCCTAAAAGGGTCCATATCAGAAGATTTTCAATGGGATGGTAAGAAAATGGAAGTGCAGCACTGGGCAGAAAAGTAACTGCTTAAATGGGAGAAAAACTCTTAGCTAGCATAAAAACTGTATGCTTTTGTGTTATATTTGCCTTCTTCAGGAATTGTATGTGTGCGTGTTCTGCCCTTGAAGGCTTGGAGGTTTACTACTTCTTTTCTTTGCTCTTCATTTTTTGTTGTTGTTCTTTTAACTTCTTTGTGTTGCAGGATCTGAGTGTGCTTTATACTTCAGTCTATACTGTCAGCTGAATTCTAATAAAAAAGTAATTGTAAAGTCAAAACTAGCCAGATGGTGACTTTTTTTTTTAGTACTCGGTACTAATATTATCCCAAATATTGATGTTTTATTAAGCAAAAAATGAAGTTAAATATGAATATGAAACCATCTATAATTGCATACGGTCTCTATTCTATCCAGTGGAATTCAGCCTTCAGTTATGAGAAGCTGCCGACTGCTGCCTTCTAGAAAAGCTCAACAGCATTTTTTTTTTTTGAATCAGAAGCAAGAAAAAGATATGCAATTGAACTTGCTTGAATACTGTGTGCTATGGAATACAGTGTATGCATTAGCAGCCTGGTGCTGGCTATATTCCCAGGCCAGGGAATGATATTTAAATAGTAGGGTAAGATAACTCAGTAACTGTACTGAAATGTATGGGAAGTACTCAGGAGGCAGCGTTCCAGCTCTGGGAGAAGAAGCTGTAGTGACAGTCAGCAGGAGAGATTAATTTGCATCTGTAACTGGCAGGGCTGTTTCTTAAGTGCACATCCCATCATAGCTTCGGATTTCTGAGGTCGTTTTCTGTGCTGCATTTAAAGCACTGACTGCAGTCAGGTGAAAAAATACATCTGTGGCTTCCAGGTTGTTTATATCTTATCTATGCAGTCTAAGGAGACTCTTCTGAAGGGGATATGCTTTGGATATCTTCTGTCTTTATTAACTACCATTGCTTCAAGAGTTCTAATTTCGTACTGATTAAGGTGAGATTATATCAGGAAAATGTATTTCAGTTGATCTCTTACTGTAATCCATAAATTTAGGCCCATGGGGCAGAAACTGACTGGTAAGCAAGTTCAAAAATGTTCTCACGTTTCAATGGCTTTCCTTGAATCATGGAACACAGAAAAAAAAGGCTTTTGTGTGATGCATGACTGTGCCTTTGTAATATATGGCCATATGTTTGTAATGGATGTCATGCATGTCTTTCAGCACAAACAAAACAGTGCTGTGACTTATATCTGTTAAGCCTGTTTTTCTTACTGCCTATTACTCTTTGAGCACCTAATAGTTTTTGTGTATTTATCATACTGATGGTGCTTCATAACAAGGCAGAAACTGTAAACTCAGCTGTTTATTGAGGGGAAGACCATTTTCTCTTATTTCACCTGATTTTTCTAGTCCTAGAGAACCTAGTAAAAGAAAAGGCTTTCCTGGAGGCAAACACACCAAATGACAAACTAATTGGGTTTTTGTAGCTACGTGATCAGTATTTTCTGATACTCTGTTTCTAGAGCAATTGAGTTTTCTTGCCATTAAAAATGTGTGTAGGAGTCAATAAGAACTTTGAGATGAGCAGTGAAGAACAGACCCCATAGGTCACAGCCTGGCAGGGCTGTGCTGCAGAGTATCTAGACTGGTTCAACCTTCAGACTGGGAGCGCTGGCTGACATTTCAGATGGCTGTGCCACCATTCAGCATGACCTGGACAGGCTTAGAGAGCTGGGCAGAGAAGAACCTGATGAGTTTCAACAACAGCAAGTGTAGGGTCCCACAGCTGGGGCGGAAGAACACCAGACACCAATATAGGTTAGAGGTAGATCTGCTGGAAAGCACTTCTGAGGAGAAGGATCTGAGGTCCTGGTAGACAGTAAACTATCCATGAGCCAGTGATGTGCTTGTGGCCAAGAGGGCCAATGGCATCCAGGGCTGCAGAGGAAAGAGTGTGGCCAGTAGGTGGAGGGAGGTCATTCTCCCCCTCTAGTCTGCACTGGTGAGGCCACAACTGGAATCCTGCATCCGGTTCTGGGCTCCCCGGTTCAAGAGAGACAGGGCACTACTGGAGTGAGTCCAATGTAGGGCAGCAAAGATGATTGAGGGATTGGAGCATCTCGCTTATGAGGAAAGGCTGAGAGAGCTGGGACTCTCAGAGAGCCTGGATGAGAGAAGGCTGAGGGGAAAGCTTATTAATGCCTATAAGTACCTGAAGGGTGGATTGAAGGGGGATGGAGCCAAGCTCTTTTCAGTGGTTCCCAGTGACAGGATGAGGGGCAACGGGCACAACATAAGAAGTTTTGATTGAATATGAGGAAAAACATCTTTGGGGTGAGTGTGCCAGAGCCTGGCAGAGGCTGCCCAGGGAGGGTGATGTGTTCTGGGCAATCCTGTTTGAGAGGATCTCTGGAGGTCCCTTCCAACTCTGACAATTCCGTGAATCCTGGGACCCCTCAACTTCCCCCAGAGCACACCACAGCAATTTGTTTTGTGTTTCGTAAGTACTTAGACATAAGACATGTTACTACTCTTCAGTTGTTGGTTTCAGCCAAAGTTAGGCCCTTAAACATTGTTTTAGGGTTTGTGCATTAATCAATTTGTATTGAGTTTATTTTTCTGTTGCTGAGTTTTACTTTCCCAGTGTGTGAAAACCAAAGTTTCACAAGAATTTATAAAACTAGCAGGTAAGAGGGACTACTGAATCGGTGATAGTTGTGTGCTAAAACACCTGGATTACTGGCTTCCTGTAATTTTTTTCTTCATGAATATCTGTTACTGGTAGTGAAAAATTCTTTGTATGAACTCTGATTCTCTCCCTTATTTTTAAGACTTTTCAGTATGCTTACATCCAGTTACATCTTCCAAAGGAAAACCTCTGAATGTGGGAGAACAGACAGTGGCTGCAAAGCTGCTTCAAGTATTTTTCCTACCTGCAGATCAGTCAGACTTGGTGTAGATAAGTAGGATGTATTAGTCACATAAACAGATGGAACATGAGTGACACTTTTGGTCACCTCTGCAGACTAATGTTTGACACTGACAAACAGAAGTAGGTTAGAGCTTTGTTGATGTAAATGCATAAATAGATCTGCAGCTTCTCACATTGACCTGCAGTGATAACAAACAGATGTTTTATGCCTAGTGTTTACTTGCAAAGATTATTAACCCAGGTTTATGTAATATATTTATGCTGGGAAAAATAATAAACATGATTAAACAACCTCCTTCAGAGATTGTACTCTCTGCCCAATGAGTTAATGTCGAAGCTTTATTGATGTCTTGACCTTGAAAATGAAAGGAAATGGTCCTTTCTGACACTTGATTTACCTATCACTTTATTAGCTGAGGAAATTTGGCACTGAAACATTAACTGGAAACAACTAATTTGCATTGATGACATCAATCAACCTCTGCTTAACTAATATAATCAAGTGCTGTAATTCGTTTCCAAAAATGATGCAAGACATAGTGTGCTGTATCTAATAACAAAAAGAAAAAAACCCAGTGGATGTTATAACAGAAGCTTCCCCTACATTACATGGAGGTCCAAAATGAAGTGGCTGGACAAGGTAGCCACTAGTTTTTATTTGTATTTGCTACCTTGTACCTAAAATGGCAGGTAGAACACAGTATGTTGAAAAACAATGACCTGCTTCCATGTGGGTGCAGAAAATCTATCACTTCCCCCAATTCATTGGATGGGCAGTAAGTGCTGGATCAAACTTCTCTAATTAGAAATAAGCTCTTTTACGGGAGCAAAGGCATATTCTAGCAAGTTAATGATCACAAAAATGCTCTTCTCCTGACATCGTATGCACTATGATAAATTCTCTATTGCTACAGTGTGGAGGATATGCAATATGTAACTGCTCTGCAAATAAAAGTGCTAGTTGTGCCACCAAAGCCATGTTAGTGGATAAAAAGATCTAGGAGCAGGGAGAGGGGGAAGAAATATGACTTGAAGCAATATGAAATATAAACAATACAGGTTAAGTAGAGGGCTGCATTAATGTTGTGGTTAACGTACCTGAAGCTAACACCCTGTTTTGGGTGAAACCTTTTTTCTTGTACAGTCAGAAGTGAGGGTCAATCAAATCTGCAAGGAATCTTTACCTTTTTGCAGTAGTTGTGTTAATTGCTCCTTAAAGGGTCAAAATACTGTAAGATAAACACGTGTAATTGTCTGAATGTCTTACGTAGTGATGTGTGCTGTGTTGACCCTGCCTGGATGCCAGGTGCACACCAAAGCTGCTCTATCGCTCCCCTCCAAAGGCTCATGGGTGAGATAAAGACAGGGAGCGATCATTCACACATTTCCATGGGTGAGACAGATTCAACTGGAGGAAATTAGTTTAATTTATTGCCAGTCAAATCAGAGTAGGGTAGTGGGAAATAAACTCAAATCTTATAAATCATAAATGCTACTGAGATAAAAAACTATTTCCCTAAAAACTGCTCCATGTGGTTCATTGTAAAAGTAAGGTTTTGCCGTGAAAAATACTTGTCTGTAACACCAAGTAGATATGAAAGCTCATTAATTCTGCCTGGTTCAGAGACGTAAATGAGAAAAAGGAAGTCAGCACAAGATAACAACCAGAGTCAGGGAAAGCCAGAACATAATTCTTTGTCAACAAATAACCAAACATAGAAGGGACACAATGTTTTGTGTTTTCTTTCTGGTGTTTGTGTTGGAAATACACAGTTGTATGGAAGCAGAACATCTCGGTAACACAGATAATGAGCACATGTGTTGATAGAAGCAAAAGAAAGGATTTAATAGGTAAAGTAGCTTAGATGCAGTTTAGATGCAGTTCTTCGTGTTGTTTTGTCTGATGCTAAATGTCATTTTAAATATTCTTTTGGAATTTTTTTTCTGTCTAGAAATAAAGGGTAATATGGATCTTTAAGTAATTAAACTGAATTGATCATAATGATAGGATCCTGCTGTCACTAGTGTGTGTTTCATAACTCCCTGTGGACTGAGAAGTCAGGGTGATATCAGATCTCGCCTACTTTTTCAGTGGAATCACATTATCGCTGATCATATTTAGTTCACTGACCACCTTTGCTGTGACCTTCCCTTTCTCATTCTCTTCCTCTTATCAAGTTAATTTTGTATACATTCCATGATTTTATCAATGTAATTATTTTGTAATATCTTGCAATAATGGCTCATTGTTGTTCAGATTCTTGTATTTTTGTATGACTTACCACTGTTGTTTAATTTAGGTAGCATACTGCTTGTATAAATGGGTGAAATGTATATTTCTTTATTAAGAGTGGTGTATTTAATACATGGTTATAATTGATCTTTTTTACACTTAATCTAGTTTTCCAGCAAACTTTCACCCATACGCTTGATACCTGAGTAGCTTGTGCAAGGAGCATGTGCTGATTCTGTCACCGTTTGGGGAAAGAGATAAAACAAGGAGTTAATGTATTACTGTGGCTAACAAAACTGTGGAGTTCTTCTGCAGAGTGGGGTGAAGTCTTTGTGTTCTAATATTTGGAGCTCTCTGCTTGGTAAGCATTTCAAAGTTATACCATCACTTACCTATTACAGTAGCAAGGAAACTGTTTACTAATTTGCAGCAGAGAAACAAAAGGAGGAAACATAACCTCTAGCTGATATAAATGAATCATTTATACAAGGCAGTATAAACACTTAGCTCTTTCTATTCCTGGTTCTTTTACTGAATTATTTTTCCTCATTTTCCTTCTATTTCTGAATGCTGTTCATATTAAAGGGAAAACGGTCTTTATCTCCCAACTTCATTTCTTCATTGTTATTCATTGGTCTAAAGAAGCTGAGATGAGCATCTCAGTTTATTTAATCAGTAGCACTCTGCAAGGGAGGTTAGGAATCATCTCTGTGTATCAGAACTGATATGTAGCAATGCCCGTCAGAAGAGATTAGTAGGCCCATGTCGAGGTGGAGGCAGCAGGGTAGAATGAAACCTGAAGCTGGGTTAAGTAATTGGGTTCTTGTTCAATAAAAGTGCTTGTTTGTGTGTTGTAATGAAAGATCTGTGGTGCAATGGATATCTGAATCCAAATATCCTCTGGATTTTCTGATGGATAAAGTGATAAGGGTGAAAGGGATTTAATTTAGGACTATTGAAAAACTTTAAAGAGATTAGAGAAATTCGTAAATGTACTCTCTCTCTCTCTTACGGTGGCTTTTGTGGCTTACCTGAACTAGATTGGGTGAGGAGAGGGACCCACACGGTTTAGGGTTTGGATCTGGGGTGGGGCTGCGCTGGGGATACTGCTGCTATTAACTTCCCATTTCAGGTGCAAGTGTAGAAAAGATAATGAAGACATTTTTGGCTTTCTTTGTGTTCTCTTACCTGGACTTACAAAGATGACTCTACCATTTTTTTTTTCTTGCCTTTTTTTTTTTTCTTTGTGGAAAATACAAGGTCTGTAGGGCTAGAAATTTTAATTTGAACACTTTTTAAAATTTCTTCTTTGCTTCATATTAGGATATTTTTAAGGCTTAGTTATGTGATTAGGTCTAGAGTATTTCCACTGACATGTCTCTCAGAGCTAATATCCAGGGGTTTTGTGATATTCTAGTTAAGTGTCATAGCTTTCTCTGACTGCAAAATTATGTTCCTGTGAAACTTTAAATTCTCCAGCTTCATTAGATGTATTTATATAGGAAAAATAACCAACGTGTAAGGAAGGAATGTTGAGGAAACAGATAATGAAATCCTGCCTGCCTTTGAGACAGCACTTTTAATGTTATCTCTCCAAATCTTTCCCCTGTGTCTGCACAGAGCTACAGTATCTAGCTTGGAGTTAATTTTTGTCTCAAACACAATTGCCTATAAGGGTTAATTGTCTTTTTCCCTTTACTAAGTTGGCTTCAGTCAAGAGATGAAAATCCTTGAAAACAGTGTGATGGTTTTTTGTTTGGTTTTTTTTTTTGTTTGGTTTTTTTTTTCCCCACAGTTGAATGTATTTATCGACTGATTCAGAAGACTTAAAGGTCGATTAAGACCAAGAGTTCTAGAACCGAAATGTTTGTGTTCTTGAAGCATCGGTTCTTGGAAAACGAGCTCTGATTTTATACGCACACATATGCTTGTTTTATAATATTGTTAACCTCGGGCATTCTCAAGTTGCTCACATTACTTGTCTATGGCATCCTCTTCTTATTCTCTTTATTCCTTGAAATTACAGGACGAATTAGGAATAGTTTGTCATGGCTTTTGTTACAGCTGCACAGGGTAGAATCCCAGAAATAAATAGAAATTTTGCATGGTTATTTGTTTTAAGGATTCCTATAGCAAATAATTTCAGAAGTACATTATAAAAAAATAAGACATGCAATGAATGTGAGAGCTGGTAGCCTGTGGTAGCTCAGACAATAAATCTTAAATGATCAGAGAAACCTTTATTTCTAATGCCAAGTTTTTCCAAAAAAGCCTTGGTCTGTAAGTATCTTCAGTGAAAATAAGATGTTACTTAAATTTAAAAAACAAACAACTATCACACAAACCAAAAATCTTTCTAATCTGACACTGGAAAATGTTCTGCAAAAGATATCATATCCTGCTATTATAGTGGTTGCCTGTTCTGCCTGTGTGTTTGTCCATGAGGTTATTGTAATGTGGTAGTCAAGGTTTTAATCCAATTTGAGTGTGGATCAGTTCTTAAATGTTTGCAGTTTCAGGAAATTATAGCATTTCCTGATCAGGTCCTAAATTCTGAAACCTTGATTTTTCTGAAGCAACATTTGTCTAGTTCTGTTGTTATTTCATGTTCCTCGATAGTATAATACAGTGGGCAGAAGAAATAGTCTTGAAGTCAAAAAAACTTTCATTGAGTTGTGAGGTAAGGAGCTATGCAGCTGGCCCCTAAATTTCCTCCAATATTGAGATGGAATGCTTCCTTTTAAGAAGTGTATGACTGTTGCCTTTGTCTGCATTTACAGGAGACTTTTTCAATATTTATGTCCCCACTGCTGACATGAAACCTACTTCTCAGCTGACAAGTTTAAGTCAGATGATCAGATGGTCTGTGCCTATCTGAATCTTACAGCTGCAGCAGACAGTATAATTAATGTCCCTGTTATAGAAAAGGGGGTGAGGAAACCCCCCCCCCTGTGTCATGACAAGGCCATTTTCTCCCAGCCGGGCAGTCAGGAGTGTCAGTGGGCTTTCCCTGATGATAACTGATACCATAGGAAAAGCCTTACCCTTACAGCTATGTACAAAAAGGGTGCTACCTGATTTGAATGGACTTCGGTTTGTGACTTAGAGGTGGGGGGATGCAGAGGCTGTCGCTCCTTGTCAGAGAGGAAGAGGGGTGTCATCAGCAATGGTCTGGTTAATGGAGCAGCTCTGCAAGGGATTCTTGACCCCAAAGGAGGTGGAAAAGTGTTTTTGCTGATGTCTTTTGATGTGCTCTTCAGTTGGCACCTTGTATCTGCCTGCTTAAGCCCTTATCATATTTTTAGCTTATAACCTCCGAAGTCCATTGACTGTTTCTGTTGGCAGAGAATATCAGGCGACCACCTGAGTCTTAAATGGGTAGTGTTTATCTCGTAGTAAGCAACCCCGGGGTCTGTGCTCTTACCATGTTTTGGCAGTGACTGCTGGAAGCATAGCGAAAGAACTTCTGTGCTTGATAAATTTTGGCTCTTAAAACAATAGTTGCATTAATACTATACTGGCATTTTTTACTGGAATAAGCATGTTGGATACTGGTGACATGTTTTATTCCAAGTAATGCTATTTATTGGAGAATAAACTAGATCTCTGTTTTCCCTAACTAATTGCAATGGTTAAAATTTCAGAAAAAGCAGAGCTGAGTTTGGGGTCTAAGCTTGTATCTTTCAACGAGCAGTGAATAGCTGGTCAAAATAAACTTAGGCACAAAAGTGTACACTTACACTCTTTTGTGCTATTTTGTTTTTAATAAAATGTTTCTGGAATAAAGTTATTTCTTATTTCTTATTGCAGAAATTGCATACACATATTTTGCTTGTACAAAAATACTTGCTTCAATTTTGTGAATATTCAACTCTAAGAAGGAATTTTGCTTTATTGTGAAAGCAGGATGATTTGCCCTTTTTCAGTTTCTGTGTTTGTGTGTCCAAGTGACACTTCTACAATGATGAAAGATCTCCTGTGATCTGAGAACCCACTCAAATTGACTATCAGCATGCCACCTTAATAATCGCTTTTGAAGGATTTAACTTAAATTTGAGTTTGCTGTCAATATATGACTCAAGGTAAACTCAATGTAGTTGTGTTTTTCAAGCTTAAGACCTCGGAGGTAGCCAGTGCCAGTCTGAAATGCTCACTTGTTCCAATGACTGCTAACCCCTTTACATGAAGAGAAGCACAGTACTGTTGTTGTGTCACCGTGTCCTCTTCCCCGTCCCATGAGAATGGTACTTAGCCGTCCATGTACCATCACTGATATTACTGGAGAAAAGGAAGGTCAGTATTTATGACTGAAGGTATAAGCCTTTCTGTTCTGTAGAATGAAATTTTATTCTAAGAGCCAGACTATTTCTACTCTGCTTTTTTTAATGCAGCAAGCTGTTAAAGGTTTTGCCATGTTTTGTCTTACCAGGGTATATGAACTATATTAAAAGTAGGCAAGCTGTTTCTTAGTTGGCTAACCCCCTAGGTTATTGTTAGTTCTAATGATAAAATGCCAGAAGGGTAAAGTGAATTGATGCATCGAATGAGAGGGATTTTGTCTCTTAAAACTGACATTACTGAACAACTTCCAAGGATGGTGGTGATGAGCACCAGCTCATGTTCTCAACCACAATATGCAGCTTGTAGTGGTTAGTCACAGACTATGTCTGAGTGAGTTGTCTTTGTAATGAAAATGGTGCGAAGTACTGGGAGAAGAAAATAGCCTTTAAAGTTAATTGATGTTAAATGCAGTATTTTTAGTGTGCCAAATTTAGTGCCAAGTGTTTGGGAAAAAAGCGGATAGGAAAATAGCACTGAAAATAGCTCCCTTTTAATACCTGTTCTGCACAACTGTGTAAAGCTTTCTCTGCTCTTTTTCAGCATAAATTCCTACACTATTCTACTCCTTTAAACCACTGTTTTATCAGAGGGATAAGCTATTTTAAGCTTTCTCAGCCTCAATCTCAAATATTAATATTACCAGCTAATCAATGACTAAAATCTGTCCTTTACTGGTGGAAATATGGATGCTTCAGATAGGTATAAATAATGGCCCTTCCTGGGAAGGAAATATTCCTCACAAAGTGAAAAATTAATTGAGAAATCACTCTTGTTCCCTTCCTCTGCACTTGTTGAAAAAACCCAAAATCATGTTTCAATTAACTAAGTAGTATCATACAGAGGAGGAGAGTCACCTGCGGTAGCTCTCCAGGTACCATAAATCATTTGCCAGAGATGTAGCTGAGAGACGTTTGACCATTCATAATTAGAAAAGGTCTAAAAACAAAATGGTGAGGGAAAAGAAAACCTGTAGTAGTAGCAACGTACAACTGCAGTAGANTTTTTTTTTTTTTTGAGAAATATCTACTGTTAAAAAAAAAAATTGTTCATGAAATACTTACCAACATTTTTGTTATTTAGGGAGACATAATTGGCACAATTAGTACGTTTGTGAAGTTAATTAATTCCTCAACAACCTGAATTTCATCATACAGTCTTTGTGGAAATAATTGTCATGTTTTAGTGTTATAAGAAGTTCTTCTTGGATTGGAGAAATAGAGGAGCTAATGACATAACATTATCTTACCTGTCATCCCACAGCATTTAGCAATCTATAATAGTGCAGTATTTTAATTGTGTGCCCCCACTGGATAGCAGCTTCTTATACTGAATGGGAGGAAATGACATTGTAGACAAAAATATTGGAGTAAATTACTCTTCTGAAGACCAAAAAAAAAAAACCAAAAAAACAGTGATGAATTATTGTCTGTCTTCACATGCTTGGGTCTTCTTTCCAGAAGCAACCTCTTCAAAGCAGTATAAATTGAAGCTTAGAGTGATTTGAGAGAAAGAAAATGTAAAAATCCTCTTATGGCCTAACCATAGGAATGTGTAGTGATGGTTGAGTTCACTGAAACCCATAAGTGTTGATGTTTATGCTTTCCTAGACTTGATATACGGACTAGAGAGGATGGGCAGGCAGGAGGTGATGTACACTGGCATCTGTTTCAGGGCCTTTGCCGTTTGCGCTTTACCCTAATTGCGTCAGACGTGCTGGTGGGGAGGGAAGGCTATGAGCATGGCTTCTATGCTGGTGTATTTAAAAGTGTTTGAGATTTAGGATGCTACAACTTTGAATGATAAATAGCAGTGAACAGAAAATAAACATATTCAGGAAATGTTCCAAATTTCTGCCACCATAACAGCTGAATGCATATCAGTTTAAGACTTAAAAATTCGGCTAATCTATACTTTGTCTGGTTTTCTCTTACTTTTTTCTTCATTATACTGCTCAATCACCCAACCCATACTCTTTCTTGTTCTGGAAATTTCAAGTAAGATGAAAAGAGAAAACCATAATCAAGACAAGGTTGAAGGGAAAAAATGAAAATTCCAGTTAGGGAAGAGAAAAGGGGGTATCATACAAGCACTCAAATCAAAGAAATAGTGAATTGAGAGATGTATATCTGATATCTGAATGCATGACACAGGAATTTTTGTGAAGTGTAATTTACAGAAAGGCACAATTTATATAATGCAATAGCTGAAAGCATGCAGTTGTGCGCTATCAGAGGAATAATTGGGATTCCACAAATCGTGTATCAGGAGCCTTGGATGGCAGTTAGGAAGAAAACAGAGATGGATGAATAGTCTGTTAAAGAGAGAATTTTTACTTATAAGCAGCGTATGAAACAACTTTGCCTGTATTTTTTCACTACCAATTGATGTCTGCAAACTTTGTTTTAAGCTTTTTCTTTGTAGGACAACTGTAGTTGAGGGGAGTTCAAAATAATTCTCGCTCATCTGGGTAGAAGTCAGAACACAGGATAGAAATGGGTTTTTTTCTCTTATGTCTTAAATTTCCCCAGCGCTTGAACAGATGACATCTGCAAGTTTCCTTGAGATAATGATGAAGGAATGGGTGTGGAGTGTCCTTATCAGTGCATTGGGGAAGTTGTTTTATGTTGCCTTTGTGTAGTTGGTTCAGGAAGGTGCTTTTCTTGGTTTATACAACCACTTAAGAAAATAAAACTATGGTAAGCTGAAAAAATGCCTTTCTCTCATTTAGGTATTGCTTGAGAGAGCTACACTACTGTACAGTACTTTAAGCTATATAACACCCCTAATATTGAATAAAAACTGTAGTAAAAAGGCTCTGCCACAGCTGAAGTCTCAGTAGCCTTCTCAGTAGGATGGAGGCATGAGGCACAGGTGTCAACCTCTGCAAGCTGTACAACTCTGGTAACTCTCACTGGTGATTCTGCGTGATGTACAGGGGAGTAAGGCAAATATTAGTTGGATCTGTAGGTCATTTCCTTTACAGGGTGAAAAATCCAGTCTGAACTCGGGCTCTTGGTGTCCGATTTAATGGGTGGATGGGTGGCAGTGGTGTTACTGTTTTTATTTTTCATTATTATAGGGGCGCAGGGTGAGAGAGCTGTTATTTAGATACCATCTGTTTACTCCCTCCTCTTCTAGAACTGTAAAAGTAAAGAGTGTAGAGAATACTACAGCAATGACTTTTTTTTTTGAACTTGTGTGACTCTTACTTTTCTACAGTTGTCTTTAACTAGTTACTCTAACAACTTCCATGAATGATTTATTTATTTGGTTTTTTTAGCTTCACTAAATTGTGTGGAGGAAGCACCAATGGGGAAACTGTAACACATAAGAGGATTCTTTCTTTTAATAGGTTCCACATTGTATTCATAATAGTTTTGAAAACAGAACAGTAATTTCATCTAACCACATCCTGTTCCTGGGACACAATGCAAACATTTTCAGTTTGTATCATAACTACTGAGTTGTATAGTATGAAAAGGGCCAACCTACTCCAGTACTGACCACAATGACAAAGTCAAAGGAAAAACAAAGAATGATGTAAAATATATTTGCCCTGCAGTGCTGGCTGCATGAAGACAGACCTATGCATCAAAATACTAACTTTCATGATCAGAGTTCTGTGTGAAGGGTAGCAGAAACCTGCAGTACAGAAGAAGAAAACTGAGTTACACTTGGTTCTGGTTAGTTAGCTTTCCTTATTTTTATAGAGAAAAGGGGAGGAGATGAGACTGTAGGAGCAAAATAGGTATGATATAAGATCCAAGAAAGCATAGTGATTTGAAAAGTCTGAGTGACATTGACCCAAATACAATCTTGCTAGTAGTGTGCTGTATATGGGGGGAAAAAAAAGGGATTGATTTTTTTTTTTTTGAGCTGCTGCTGTATGATTTCTTAACTCTTGTGGTTTTGCTTTTGCTGTATTGATCGCTACTGATGCTTATCTCTCAGTCTGCACAAAGTCTATCCCAAACAGTTACCTGTTCAACCCTCACGTCCACCACATGCTTCCTCCAGTTGACCTCAGTTAACCCTTCTTACTTTGTCAAACATCAAATTGCTAGCGAGAGAAGGCAGCCCACCCCCTCTGGGATTATGATTATGACTTCTGTGTATAAGACATCACTGTCTATGGAAACCTTTGCTAAGAAAGGCACTCCTGTAGTCCAGGCAGTTGAGGCAGTCTGGATAAGGGTTAAATACTCTTTTGCAAATATAAGTGTTTAACCCCAGACCTGGTCAAGGCTGGTTCTCTTTCAGCTTCCCTTTGCATTTGCAGATGACAGTGGAGGAGTGGGTTCTGATCTTGTGATACTGTAAATGCCTAACAACTCTTCTGAGTATAATGCACTAGTATCAGTATAAAGCCAATATAAATTTGATCAGAATCTATTACTTGAAGTACTAATTTTATAAGGGGAAATCCATATCTTGTGACGGTTTTAAGATAAAAATATATTAACTGATTTATTTAGCAGCTATTTAAGGTCAGGGTTTTCTTTTTATACTCTTACTTGGAACGAGGGTTAGAGCTACCAATTAATAATAAAAGCAGAAGGTAATTGAAGCAGACTATTTCATTATTTTTTTTAATATTTATGGTATTTCAGGTAGTAAGCTCAAGGTTAGCTCTCTGAATGTGAAATTTGAGGGTGGAGTGCAAGAGAGACCTGAAGGCACTATTCGTTTTATTATGGTATGTCTGAAATAAGTAGTATCTGACTCTAGAGCTTGTTAATGTTACCTGGCATTCTATAGTGGATTCGGAAAATCGATGATAGAAGCAGTGCTGTTTCAATACATGCAAGACCTCACAAAAAAAACCAGCAGAAAAATACTTCCCAGAGCTGTCATGCCATATGGCTTAGCAAAGGGGATGGCTGGACAGCAAAGTGTACTTGTGTAATGACAGACTACTTGGTACTTGCCCACTTAGTCCCCATCTGAGGTATAAAGATTGTCTGTTACTTCAAATCTCTATTCCTGTCCCAGCATTTCTTGCCTCTGTAGGAGAACAGAAGAGACAGGTACCTTTGCTTTAAGTAAAGCATATCACCTTGAACTCATTGGTTATACCCTTTACTTTGTTAACACCCTTTGCTGAGATAAATCAGAAGTCAGAGTAAGAAAGGTTTTCTAAGACTGGATTTTCAAAACAGACTTATTAATTTGAGAGGCATTTTCCAAAATCAAAACGTCATCAGAATTGTTGACTGTACTACAATTTCTGGTACCCATATTATTTGTAAGATTGTTTTGAAACGTTTCCTGTGCCCTTTTTTCAAGTCACAGTCCTTGTATGAGCATTTGTGGCAATGACTGTAGGTCCTCTATCCACATGTTTCTTGTGAGGGTACATTTGTGCCTTGGTGCTCACAATATGTGAAACAAGCACAGGATTTTGATTAAGATTTTGGAACTCTCTCAAAGACCCTTTTTTGTTTTATAATAAAAACTCTGTGGATGCTGTTTATCTGTACAGTCACTGCAGAGATCACTATGAGTGAAAGCTGAAATAACTTTACTGAACAGTGAGGAGAAAGGCCTTCAGAGTGTATTTTTAGTTCCTGGCCTTTCATGGCATAAGAAGAGAAACACATTAATCAGTGCATCAATCACTTCTGTATGCACATGGGACAATATATTATTCATAACCATGGCTTGAAGATAACAAAACTGATCTCAGTTTCCGTTGAGGCAAGCTTTCATAACGTCCTCTGATCACATACAAATGACATTTGATTAGCACTCACAGATAAAATAATTTTTATGTAAAGTTTATTCTGCAGTAGGAAACTGCTCCATTGCCCTTTTTTGAGATAAGGCTAAAAATAAATTTCCTTTAAGGAGCTGGACTTCCAATGTGAAAAAAGAGTAGGTTTAGATTTTTCACATTAAGTGCAAAGGCTGTTCGGGGCTTTCGGACAGGCCTCGTGGTACCCTTTCTACCAGGGGTAACATCACTGAGTCTGCCTCTATGGCATTACAGTGATTGGGAACAAATGAAATTCTTCCGTAGCAGTCAGCTGACCACCATGAAGTAAGTTGGACCAGCAGAACTGGTGTAATTTCATAGTTTCTAAGGCTTCCTCTGCTTCCAAATACTATCCATGCTCAAAAAGTAGCTCTTTACCAGGAAAACTGCTGTTACTCTGAATTGTGACATGTACAACTTCAATTTTTTTTTTTTAAGAAGTTATAAACAGTACCTTTATATGCAAGAAATATGTGAGGAGACAGATGATTTAAAAAAACTAATTGTTGCTTGCATATAAAGCACAAATGTGAGCTTTTAGAGAACTGATTTCATGTTTGTAATGCTGAAGCTATTGAGTGGCATGCGGGCAATAGTCACAAAGTGGCTGAAGGTTTTATAACACCACTGTAAAATGCATGATAAATCATCATCACTCCTCTTAGCATTCTGAGAATTAGCTTGAATGATTGATGATTATTCCAGTTTTCAAAAATGTAACTTGATTTGAATGCTTACATGCCTAAAGATGTTAATAACTACTGCTTTATTGAAACAGCAAAGGAACAAGAAAACATTTTCAAATGTATATTAATATGCATTTTTATGATAGTGTCAAAAGCATCAAGATTTTTTTAATAGTTGCTTTCAAATTTTTAATTTAGAAATGACCTTTCAGCAAATCAGCATTAGGCAGTGAAAAATGTCACAGAAGTACGTTCCCTTTTCCAGTGCTAGCGAAACTACAGCTATAGAGTGAGCACGAGCAAAGTGTAAAATCAATAAAGGAAGTTGATTGTTTTGTAATATCCCTCCATTTCCTCAGCAAGTCATGATAACTTGTTCTGACTTTGGCAGTACAGAGAGCATTCCTGCTGTTAAAAGTAAGAAAAGGTGTTTACATGATACCTTTTAAGTGCGTGGTTTGAAAAAATTGGCCACTTAAAGATCATTAGATTGTCTGTTTGTTTTGTTTTACAGGTGTTTACAATTCAGAGGAGTGAAAATAAACTTATTAATCGGCTAACAGGGATATAAAAAAAATCTATAGGAAAAATTGTACCTAAAATATTTGACATATCCAACATACTCACATAAATAAAACAAAAGTTTCAGCTGTAAAGTACTTGAAGAAGCGCTCACAGGACTTACCATGTTGATTTTAAGTATGTATGGCAATAATTTAGTAAACAGCTGTTTGTAAACATCCACATATTAGTAGTATTGAACTTAAACTGGGTATAGGTATTTTGCATGTACACCTGGGGGCTTGAACTTGTGTACTGATTTGTAACCTAGTATTTAAAACCTCAAGTCTGAATTTTGGTGTCTCAATGGAGAACCCTCTGTGCTGGTGTCTTTAGGGCCAGGCTGCGGGAGGAATTGGAGGAAGATTCACCAAAATGTGTGAATGATTAACTTGTTATCTTCTGACTGTCAACGTTTGTTACAGAAAGCTGTGTGTAAGCATGCAAGGAAACAAGCTGGTGAATATTAACTATGTGAGTTTATCAAGAGAATCAGCTTAAAAATTTCTAATGTATTTAGCAAGTCACAACCCATATTGAGAGTTATTACTGGTAAACTCTCTACGATATGTCCTAACTGCGCGTTTGCTGAGTGTTTCCATAAATGGTCTACATGATGAAATAGAAAACGTGGATGGTAAATGTGTAGATGAGATCAAACAGGGAGGAATTATGACTGTATTGAATGATAGCATTAGATTTCAGGGAGATCTCAGTTTAGGTAAGAGAAGCAAAATTAATTGTGGTGAGGAAGTTGATTATATTGGTGATGAGGATAAGAACACTTGTAATTAGGAAAAATCAACTTTCAAAACTGAGTACATATGAATGATCCAATATTCATAGTGTTCCACAAAAGAGACAAAAACACATAACAAGGACATAGCAGGACTTGTGAATGTGAGCATAATGTTGCAACATAATGTTGCAACCTTTGGTGAACTGCACTTTATTCAGCTTTGGGCATCACATTTGGCGGAAAAAAAAACAACCTTGTGATTGATTGGATGAAGTCTAGGAGAGAATTAAGAATAATCAGAGGTAGTAAACCTGGTATTTACTAAGAGGAGAGGAACTGGCATTTTTTGGGTTAGAATAGTAGAAACCTAGTGGACTCAAAATTCTTGAAATATATGGGCAGCCACTGCAAAGAGAAATGAGGACGATCCTTTGTGATGATTACATGGAGAAAGGAAAGAATACACAAAAACGTACCAAAGGAATGCTGAAGCATTAGAATATTGGTTTGGGAAACTGAGGAAGCATCGTTATAGAAAGTGTTTCAGAGCAGGTTCTGCAAATTTATTTGTGAATCATAAGCTACAATGGATAGATTACATGGTCTGAGACCCTTCCCACAGTATTTTTTTTTTTAAACTGTGATTATTGTATCTTTATGCATAAGGGTATATTATGGGTCGTAAGTCTTTTTGGAACCAATAACTGTTTCACTAAAATCACCAGAATGAAACTCTGATCCACAAATGACCAGAATACATTTACGTCAATCATGATTTTGAGCTTCTTGGGTTTTCCTTCAGCACAGTTAAGTGAATAATTTGTCCTGGTAAAAACGTTAATGGAAAATGATTGCTTGCTCCACTACTCAAGGAGTAGGTGCAATCTCTATCTGGCCCAGAATAACTGGGAAATGCTTGTACAGTGTAGTTAGAAAAGTTTATTAGACTTTGAAATTACTGTCATTAGTATGTGTGGGACTTAGATATTTCTATTATTGCTATATTTTTACTGCATCGATTCATCCTTTTTATATTGGGCTGTAGTGATGCCAAGTTATACATTTTTAAGTTCATTTGAACTACAGATTGTGGAATAAATTCCATTTTTTTCCCTTGCTCTTCAATATACTTTCTCTGGTCAAAATTGCAGTATGAACCACTGCAGTTCAAAAGTTTTCCGTAATGGGAGTTGAGTATTTTCACCATTGAATGCTAGGAGAACAAAATGTGTTTTGCTTATTTATAGGGGTATTCTACAGCAGACAATCCAAATGTGTTTTGACTCAGTTACGATTGGAATGAAACTTGAGAAATTAAAGGTCTAGTATTTGGTAGAAAGTTTTAGGGCTTAGCTATGGTCTGTATCAACCCTGTAATATCCATTACTACTTAAAAAAAAATAATCTGTAAGACCAAAACAACATTTAAGCCTCATGCTGGGGGTAGATTTCACAATGAATAAAAAGCTTAGCAGAAGCTGATGCCTAAAATTCTCCAAAAAGAAACTTTTTAAAATCATATGAACATCTTAGTGCAATACTGCAATACCTAAGATCTTCCGAATAATGAGCAAAGTGTGGTGTGAAAAACTAGATGTTTTGGAAACACGAAGTGAAAGACAGAGATTTGCAGAGTGAATGAAGTATCCTGCCAGGATGCAAAATTATTTCAGGCCAAGGAAATTGAGTCCAAGCTGTTAGACATACTGTGGGTATCCTGTTTGGGCAAAGGAATGAAATGCTAGATTTGAACATTCTCTAAAGTGTGTGAACCAGCTGGTACTGCATCTCACTTTGTGGTTGCGAACACAGTTGCACGGACAGAAGTTTTCAGCTACAGTTGGCAACTTCCAGAATGCTGTTCTCTTGAGGACGATGAAATTCACTCCCAACTTCTCCAAGTCATGAATGGTCATGGAGCCAAACATGTCAACAGAGCCTGCCTGAATGCATTAGGTCTGGGGAAAACTGATCTGATCACTGCTCTTAAGATAGTTATTGGAATGTCGTAGTGAGCTGCTAATTACATGTTCAAGAAGCAGTGTGTAGGTGACTTCCTTCCATGGGACAGGTTCTCCACTCAGTGCAAATGATGGTGTGTACAGGAATTGGGGGACATAATGTGGGTGACCAGCTTGTCCTCGTCAAACCCAGCAGTGCAAGATATATTGCATAAAAGTAGTATAGGCTATATAAAATCTGTGTAGCTCTGTGAGACTCCTCTTGAAATGCCAATAAGAGATAGTGCATGTGGATTGTTTTAAATAATAGGGACTGGGGTTTGTTTATTGCATTAGATTGAAGTAATCTCCAGCATTGTACAGCTTTGTGGTCATAAATTCTGACAAAGACTTTGTACTGTGTGGTCTGACTTGTTACTGCATTTCAAAATGCTGCAGGCAGGACAAAAAGTGGAACTCAAAAAGGGTTCCCAGACAGGAAGTTTTAAGATAGTTTGTCAGTATTTAAAGCGTGGGAGACAAAGTTTGTTACAGATGCAGAAATTTCATTTCCGTTGAAGTTGAATAAAGTCTGAAATTAAATTGTACTAGTGAGCAAACTTACTTTATATAAATTGCTTTTAAAACCAGAACAGGATGTCGGGGATAGTTATAATAGTCACTCATAAAATCATTATGTACTTGGTAGAACACATCAAACTTAAGTATTAATAGCTTTTTAGACTTTTCATTTACACTTGTACAGTTGTGTGTCATCAAAGACTAATTTTTAAGGCAGAGCAATATCAAACCATTGCTCCTTATCAATTCTGCAGACAACCTAATAACTGCTGAATGGTCAGCTAAAGGCATTTAGCATGTACTGAACCTAAAAATGCGGGGACTTTACAGATGATGTGCAGTAACTGCAAAATTATTAGTATGTTGTGTCCGATGCCAAAACCTTAGAGAGAAAACTACCGTATTCTGCACACATTTGTTCAGCTTAACTTTGTTCTTAGCCGTGGATCTATTGATTCAGGCTTTGAATGGACAAAGAATGTGCATGGACAACATCTGACTCCCAGAGTCAAAGAGTAACACCGTAGCTCGAGCTGCAGCCAAAGCTGCCGAGGTGGTCACTCTCAAGCAGACAGAGGGCAAAGGGAAAGGAGCTGACAAATGTGACTCAAACACCGTTTAAAATTTTAAGATGATTTCCCTCTCCCTATCTGCGCCCCCTCCCCCCATCCTCTGCCTGCTCTTGTGGTCCGAGAGATCTAACAAAATTTGACAAAGTGTGTGGCAAGAATTAGTTGAAATGCAGAGCAGTGGTAGGGCAGCAGGGTCTGTACACCGGAAAGAGCTAACAGATGAAGCACGTGCCTTAGTTACAGCCACATCCTGTGGGATTCTGCAGCTTTATTAAAACTAGACAAATCTGATACCTGGTGGCACAAAACATACTGTTCTGTTAAAGAAGCTTTCACCTCTCTGAACTGCAAAAGTTATGTCCAAACCCAAAGGATTCCTGAACTGAAACTTCTGTGGAAGTCCTCTCATGTATGAAGTCTAGAAAACCTTTATGGACATAGTCACTCAGGTTTCCTCTGAGGTTGGGTATTAATTTGTCCCTCTCTACTTTAGGAAACCATTGAAATTTAGGACAAATGACATTTCTAAAGACTGTTTTTTTTCCAAGAGGTTTTTCCTTTGGATATTTCTGATCGGGATCTAGATTTTCAGGGTGCAGTATGGAATTTTTATATAATATAGACCTGTACTCAGAGGTTGTTAGCCGTGTGGCTATGACATGCAGGCTCCATGAGCTTTATTATTCAGTACATTTTCAGCATCAGTTAATTCATGTTTAAGCTGATTATAACCGCTTTAAAAAAAAAAAAATTCGTGATATGCTGAAGCAATTAAAAGATGCATCTGCACGTGCTTTTAAGTGTATCAGATGCATTTATATTTGCACAGAAACTCAGCACAACAATGCAGTAGCATTATGGAAGGCAGCAGCAATAGTCATTACAAAAATAAGATAATTAATTATTAATATCATGTACCTAAACTGAAAGGCTGGGGGGAGTTGGGAGGGGGTGGTTGGGGGGGTTTGGAGTTTTGTGTTTGTTCTGGGGGGATTTTTGGTGGTTTTCTGTGAAATATCTGTCATGTTGCATCACAATTTCGCTGGATTTTTGCTAAACTTTATGGGAGGTGACAGCTCCAATCCATATTTGAGCCTTAATACTCATAAGGCTGTGTTGCCATAACCAACTTACTGTGTCAGTTTTAGTTCAGAAAATACTTGCTCAGCTTCAGCAGTGTTTTGAAATTGTTGTTTATTCCATGTATTAAATTGCAGTCCATCTAAAAATTATTTCTGACCACTTCTAACAGTTGGAAGCTGTGCCAGAACTTCTGAAACGCTTGAACTTAAAATGCATAAGCAAGAGAAGGTGTATTTTGTAGACAAAAAAACCCCAGAAACAAAAAATCCCCCAAACCCAAACACTTAGAGAACAAAGTAAATAATAGTTGAAAACTTTCAGTACATTACTGTTTCCTTTTAAGTGTAACAAATTTCAGTGATAGCTGCTTTTAAGGGCTTGTAACCATTTTATTTCCTGAAAAAAAAACATAAAGCTGTGATACTTGGTTATATGACATGTACCCAAGAGAGTGAGAAAAGTCGCGTTATAATGTGGGGTTTTTTTCCCATTCATCCATTATGGAAGAGTATTTTTTGGGGTCAGGGGGTGTGGTGTGGAAGGGGGGAGGAAGAATATTTAGGTAACAGCATTTTGTAAGGGAAATACTACAGAAAAGTTGTTTATTTCTCGTTGTGCGACTCTGTGGAAGTCATAGTTTGTAATAACCTAACCTGGAACTTTAACTTTTTTGCTGCACTCTACAATGTCTACATGTAGATCATTGTTTTCATAAATTGAATCTGTTATTCAACAACATTTCTTCTTGTACGCCTATTCCTTAGTATGTTGGGTTTTTTTTAATTTCATGTATTAATGGCAAATGGATTATGCCGACATTTCATTTGGATAGGCACTGTCAGGGCTGTGATTTTACCTACGATTGGTTAGATGTATTGTTTCTGATCCCACAGTGAATGAACACTTCTGCTGTGAACAAACTTCATTACAATTGTGAAGTTCATTGCCTACAAGTTTTTTTTGTCTCATAACATACTTTGATGTTCAATTTCATTCACGCCAATTAAAAACTGTCTCTCAAGAAAAGCAAAAGCAGAAGAGGCCAAACATTACCAAAGTAAGTTTCTTGAAAAACTCATCTTCGCAAACCTAGAAAAATTCTTGGAACATTAATTTGAGTCTGCTTTACAGCTAATGTTAAAAATAATGGTATTTCAAATCTTCACTGTCAGCCATAGAGTATTTTGCACGTATTAGAAAAGAAAATACTAATTAGATATACTGATTCTAACAACAAATCAGCCTCCCTCCCCTTTTAGTAGAGTAGGGTTTTGCTCTCATCTCTGTACTCCGAAATGGTTTTGTTGCTTTGTAAATGGGCGTTGGTATGAGTGGTTATTCCAACAGGCACTGAAGATACGGTTACCAAGGGGATTTACTTTGCCTGAAATTGTAACAGCAGAATGTTCCTGGTGACTTAAAGCTACTTGCTCTCACACAAGTGAACTGTGGCAATGACCACATGGCAGTCACTGGTGGGGCTACAAGAGTGGCTTTGTCAACCGTGGCATGAGGTGGCAGCTCAAGGCTGCAAGGCCAGCTCCTGCAGCCCATTGGCACAGGGAGCCTGGCTGCGGGGAGCAGGATGGGGATGTGCACCAACACATGCTGGTGGGCAGCTCACATTGTGTTTGAACCACTTTATTGTAAACGGCAAGAGCACTCAGAAGAAATACAGGAAAAGAGTGAAAATGTGTTTGCAGTTTGGAATGATGTGGAATTGTGACAAACAGAGCAGGTGCTTTGGCAAAGGTGACTAGTTTTTTAAGGTGGTCTATACTTTTCCTATTATTTTTTAGTTGAGACCTCAAGGTGTTGACAGCGCAGCCCAATGGTAGAATTAAGGCATTGAAAGTTAAAAGAGTTCTGCAATAATTTGCTTTCTCCCTGGCTTGACCCTGCTTGCAATGCTGATAGCAGAGGTGAACTGCTGGCACTTCTCACTGAGGCTCCCAGCTGAGGTGGCTTAAACAGTTGACAGGGCAAATGATTGAGGCCACAGTGTCAGAAAAATGATCGAGGGTAGAACTTGCACACTGTGTGAGAAGCAACATGGTGTTTCCCTGACAGAGGCAGTCAAGGGGACCCAAGGCTGTCAACAGTTTCACTCAGTTGACCTTGCTAAACCTGCGGTTTCCTTAAGATGGAGTTGTGCTGAATATCATTACATTTTTCTCTGCTTGTTGTTCTACAGTGTCCCTTTTCCATATAACTGCTGTATAGCATACACAGTCTTTACTCCATATTGTGTAACACACAGTGTCACTGCAACCATCTGAACCTCCATTATCCTAGATAACTTGGTATCCAAAGAGTGGTCTTGTCCCCTGACACATCTGTTACTTAGACTGAAAATTGTCTTGATTATGAAGATGTATTAAGTATTTGTTCCTCTTAGAGTTTCCTTCTGGGAAGCTCCTGTAGTCCAGGTCACCTTTTACAAAGCTTGGGTACAAAGTTAAGCAAGTTAAATTAAGTTTTTTTTTTTTAATGGCACGTGTTGCTGAACAAATAACTAAACTTCACCTTTAGGGACCAGCTATGATAATGAATGTGTCACTTTAAGTTCTGCATAAACCTTGCTCTGATTGTGGTCCTGCATGATTTACCTACTCTTGTTGGTATTGTTCCCCCTTATATCCTCAGTCTGGTACTTGGGCAAGAAAGTGTGCAAATGCTTCACAGTGGTTTTTCAACAAATACTTGCTAGAACAGAAACCGTATTTCACTCTTATATAATTTTATTCTGTCCTCTTCAGCCATTTGACACAGTTCTCATTTAAGTAAATGTTCACTAAGACGTTTCAAGGTCTCATAGACCTGTATTTACTGGCATTGAAAGTTAAATGAGAAGGGGCACTGCCTTATGCAGTGGGAAAAATAAGGGAACTCCAAACTTCAGAGTCCTTCCAAATGTAATAACACTGAATAGAAGGGTCTGTTCCATAAACCTTTTTCTAGGACTTGAGGTGCACTTTCTATAAATATAATTTGACTTACAACGCATGAGAAAATACTAAATGAATTTTGTGACTAGCTTATGTAACCCCTGAATGAGTGTGAATTTCACATTTCTAATACAGCAAAATGTTTCAATCAATTCATATAGACCGAGTCTCACAGAAAATGATGGAAATCAGGAATTGAAAGTGAGAAATCTGCAGAAAGTGTAATCAGTTTAGAGAACTTCTTATGAGCAAAGCATAAGGTAAATTATTCACTCTGATTTATTTGCTCAGCTTGCAAGCCTTCCATGATGTTACTTTTTCACCTTGACAAATCTAATAATTTGACTTTTAGGAGCATCAACTTATCTTCCTCTCATTACATCATAACGCTTTTACAATATGCCCCGCTTGTTATAGCAAGTAATTGTTTCTATCAGCATTATTCTCTCCCTTCTTATCCATCATCTCTCGGATAACATCCTATTTCTTTGCCAGCTCTGTTTCACAGTGTCTGCATCGTATTAATAATAGCACAGATGGAAAAGTTCTGTGAGGTCACTCAGTACAATCCATTTCCTGATGCAATGTTGGGCTTTTATATATTCTCCAATATATGTAGCCTGATGGTAAATGAGTCAAGTGACTGAATTTTCACAGTCTCATTCAAGTCTTAATGCAGTATCTTTTTTTTTTTCTTCAGTCTTTCTCCCCTTCTGCCTTTTTATATTTCTTCCAGTAGCTAAAAAGTGCTTTTTGACAGATAAGAAATTGCATAGGCATATGAAACCACTGGCACAGAGTCAAGCACATCATATTCTTAACAGCGTTATTAATATGTTAACAGGTAGAAGCTTATTATTGTTCAGTGCTTTAAGTGTGAAATGTCTCATACTTTTTTTATTCACTTAGGTAGCTTCCAGTTAACTTGATTAACAGCTTGGGCTATTAACTTCTTAAATTGTTTTATTTCATAAAGACAAAATACAGTAGTCAGAAATTCCTTTGGTTTGATTCAGCAACTTGACCCACTTTGGCTTTTAGTCTGCACAAAATCTAAATGCAATGATTTTTATTTTTTTTATCCTTTATCCTGTTGCATAACTTCTTAATGTTGATGGCCTAATAAAACTGGCAGAAAACAAGGAAATGAAAAAAGTAGGAAATGTCACAGCGATTGAAGCAGTTCCTCGCTCCAGTTTAACGAAGTCACTTTCCCCTATCTTGTCAGCAGGCATTGCATCAAAATAAGAGATTTTACCAATTTACTGAGTGATGTAGCCCCTTTTAGGCTTTTTACAAGCCATCCATTTCGAGTAGTGAAAATCACCACAACAGATCTGGAATAAAGCCAGAGCTGAACTACTCTGTTCAGGGCAGCCTAGGCACGTGATCTCTAGTATTGCCTCTTGGAGTCTTCACCTTCCTCTTAGAGTGTTATCCTGATTTTTCTACTCCATGCAACCAGATTTACATGTAAAATGAATGATTAAAAAACCCTATAATTAAAAACTTCCCAAAACTATAAAAAGGAAGAGCTCATAGGTGACTCAGAACCATGTCAAACATGAGGAATATTCACTTGTCTCCCTCTTGGTGAGGGAGAACGGATTTGTCAACTTGATGCAATGACCTGGTAGCCTTGGCTTTATGCCCAATCTGCTGAGCTGCTCTTAGTCACTGTGTTCTTCCTGGGACAGTTGTGTGTACGGGCTCCAGGCTGCTCAGTTGACAAAGGCGATGGTTACACTGCAAGACTGATTTTCTCTGCAGTGGTCCTGCTCCCACCACAGGCACCATCTCCTATATGCACGTACGTGGTATGTGTGCCAGAGTAATGCTCTGTAGCCCAGTTATCTCTTTTTGCTCATAAAACTCTTTGGCTTTTGATTTTGAGTATCCCATCCTGTGAAAGCTCTAATTCTTTTACAGAGACTTAGAGTTGCAATAAGATCAGTGTTACATGTACTGTATAAATCAAGTATTCAAGTCTAAAATATCAAATCTACAGGCGTGTGCTTCTGTTTGGATGCAGTCTAATAACGTCAAAAGTGAAAGTCAGTTGTGGTCTGGCAATTGTCCTTTCAAGTGATCTTGGCCAAGTGATTTCACTTTAAAATATTCAGGCTGTTTCTATTCTCATGCTTTATTTAAATTAAATTTACAGGAGAAAAATTCTCTCCCCTGCAGTGTTTGCAGAGTACCTCGTGGAAAATGGCATCATTCTTTTTTCTCCTGGAATATAAATTCCATTTGCAAATATAAATTATGGAACCTATAGCTATTGTTCGCAAAATTTCATAACAAAATTCCTGGTTAAAATGTGCATCTCAAATATATTACAGAGAGCCAGTATTGATCACTCACTCCCTGCTTGGCATATGCACGGTGACCTAAGGCTATTTGTACCCCTGAAAATACAGGCCAAGACTACCCCAGAGGGGTACCCAGAGGGTTAGTCTTCATTTATAGTAGAAATTTTTCTCAGTTGAAATCCTGCCAGTTCCAAAATGTTGGTCAAGTTTTATTTTAGTAAGGCTTCTCTATGAGCACGTGAATGCAGTGCTGTAATCCGTCTGCAGTGTACATGTGTTAACCGGAATTTGCTGATACCACTTTATTTGGGAACTAGCAAAACTTCTCTCCCTAGAATCAACTGTTTTGCCAACATAGTGTTGTACCTACAGCAGACAAGATGATAGTTATACGAGGTGACATTTTTAGGGCTTATTATAATTTACAAAAGACACCTATTCAAACGATTTGAAATGTTAAGTATATGTTATAGTTACACAGGCACTTAGAGGTAATATAATCCTGCCACTGGAGGAAGCTTTTCCTTCCCTTCCATCCATTTGAGCTGACTGTGAAATGAACTAGATGAGACGTTGCTATGGCTTAAGCTGGCGTTGTTCCTCCCTCTACAGTTTAGTTTGAAATCCATGGATTCCCTGCGCGGGTCATTTCAGAATGAAGACTTGTACTTGTACGAGGGAGAGCACGAAGAGGGGAATTGAGAAATGAGGAGCTAAGCATGAAAAGGGCATTTTTTGCCTCAGTACAAATTCTACCAGGTTAAACTACTTGCAAAATTTAAGTGTCACCAATGTTGTGCACATTCTGTGTTCAGGGGTTAAGAAGTGGGGAATAGGATTAGTTTTAGGTATCCTCCAGGTGTTAAAAATACTACTACAGTTCAAGTTTTGTTTTGGTCAAATGTTACCTATGTATTTTCAGGTATTATATCTCTGCTTGCATATTTGTTATCCTCTCATGCTCTTATGTCACAAATCAGCTGTTTCTGCTCTTTTGCCAACAAGCTGCTCTAGGAGATTGTTCTCACAATTCTAAGGTGAACTCTGCATATTTTACTAAGTCTTTAGGCAATACTGTTAATCACTAATTTTTATTTTTTTTTTTAAGAAACAAGGTTTCTATCAAACTGCATCTGCTTTACTGGCTTAATTTCTCTGTGAAGTTGTACTACTGATTATGTCATCCTAATCACTCGAAAGAGCTGGCTTTCTCAGTCTGTGCATTTGCCCTTCATTTAGCTTTTTGTAGCTTGTGCCAAAGCTATTTTCAACTTTCTTTTTATTCTTGTGATCTCTTTCTAGGGAGAAAAGGAGTTGCTGCTAGTCCTTTTGGACAATAAAATCAGTCATTGATACTGAGCGCTATTTTTTGCGGTGTACTCTGTGTCTGCCAGAAAGATCAGATCCTAAGTTAAGATCCATTCAAATCTTTCATCTTCTGATATCAAAGATAAATTCAAAGGTGGTTAGCAGAAGGAACGGGAACGTTGTTGCGCTCTGTCTGTGGTGGAAAAGCTCATGCAAGCTCCATCCTTTATGCATCAGGCCACAACGTGCTTGTCTGGGGTCTAATACATGGCCTGGGTCAGGTTGCTGAGGGCCCAGGTGTGACCAGGAGGGATCGCTTAAACACATTCAGACACATCACCCAAGCCCCAGTGTCTATGTGACCCCCCCTTAGCTTATGAAAATGCAAGATAAATCAATTTAGTAGAATACTCTCACGTTTCAAACAAATCAAACATTAACAATTACATTTGTGATGTACAACTAGAGGAAACAGCAAATGCCACCAAACCTGTTGAGCCACCACCGTCCCATCAGGTAGCTGAGCCGTTAGTCACTCTGTTGGTGTTTGCCAGAGCGTGGTCATAGTTTCTTAACAGAGTTCCATGATTCCTCATGAGGTGTTTTTAAATACTATTGAAATGGAGATTTACTAACCTTAGTGGGTGGTTCTTTTATTTCCAGCTTGAACTGTTGGAGTGCTTTCTTGATGGAGCATTTTATTTCTGGTGCTAGAAATCAGTACTGCTTTTGCATGAAGTTCTGTGTTAAACATCGCTTGTATTTCAGAAAGTTGCATGCATGAGTGAACATGCTGATGTAGAACTTTTTGTTACAGTTAATGTGTAATTCTACCTAATGTGTATGGTAAGGCTTTATAGGTAAAAAAATACTGCAATTCTGTATTTGTGGTAGTAATCTCCTGTCTTTCAGTGTGATAGCTGCCACTTTCTGTTACTTTACCAACAGCTCATCTGCATTGTTCTTTTACAGTTTTTCCAAAGGGTAATATAGCTATTTTGAAATTGAAATATTTGGGTCTGAGGGTACTTCAGCTGAGCTGTGTGACTGCATCTGAAGGTAATCGAATTGCATAGTTGCCTTAGGTTGCCCTACGATCAGTGAGGAGAGAGAGGGTTTTCAATCTCCAGTTAGCAAAGGGGGAGAGAAGCACGTTCTGTTGAGTTTATAAACAAGACCGAAGGCGCCCTAAATTATGCTGGGAGACAGAGAAGGGAGGATTTGGAGGCCAATCGTGGTTGATGAATACAGTTGGATTTGGTAGCTTGCACAACAGCCGATGCAGGCAGCGCTGCTGAGGAAGAGCCTCAGAGCAGTGTCAGAGCCTTGGCACGCTGAGCAAGTTGCTATGGCTACTGGCACTCAACAAGCCAGGTGTTGAAATTGGGGAAGAACAAACGTAGCTATTGCATTCAAAGTTATGACACTTGCTATTTTTCTGCTCTTTCTTTTAAAGGTTGTTAACTGTCATTTTTCACCCAAGCTATAAATTGGCTCTTCTGCTGTGGTTCCGTGTGGAATTTAGACATTCAGATGCCTTCTGTGTGAATTCTTGACTTGATGTCATTGGCATTTTACTTTGGGGTTGGTGTTTTTGTTAGGGGCAGGGAAGGGGGGAGAAAGGAGAGGTGGGTGAATGAAGAGAGGGATTTTACTGCAGGGCTGATCTTTTTCTTACGTGTGGTTAGTTTCTGAACTAGAATATGCAGTGTTTGTCCTGATTTAAAGATGAAATATCCCACTGTTAAATCCAAATACGTGGCACAGGCTTGTATTTTGATATCCAGTATACCAAATTATTTGTGATTTGGGGCCAAAACTAAAAAAAAAATTGAGGAATGCCTGACAGCCCACTCTGTACCAACAGTAATTGAAATACTGAGTCAGACGCTGCTGGATCTGTCGGACAGCTACAAGATCCCTGTAATATACTGCATCGAATATGATACTGACTGAAAGCCTCTTAAATATCCTAGATTATGGAAGAAGTAATTTCTTGCAATTACCCAGGAAGCAGCAGTGTTATTCAAAACCAGATTTTTTTCTTATAGTAATATAAAAAAAAATGTAATTGTTGCAGTTCATGTTTTATCTACAGTGGCCTTACAGTTGAACGCTTAGTGATAATTTGAGTGATATCTTTTATTTAACGAATATAACATTTCACAAATGCATTATATTTAAATTCTTGCATTTAGTGAGAGAAAACAAAGGGAAATTGTCTTCCAGTTAATAACTGAAGTGTCTGCTACATGCGACAAATGGAGTAGGTGTCTTGTTTTGAGATGGTTCTATTTTATTCCATTAAAAAAAAAAGAAATTGTGAACTATTTTCTTGATGAATATTGTGAAAGAAGTTTTTTTTTTTTAAAATGAAAAACGTTTATTATGGAAGAAGTGATGAAATGAGCACATCTGTAACATATATATCACATATGTGTATTTCAACATGTATGTAAATTGAAAGGTTTTATATCTTTGTCAAACATTTTAGATTCCAAAGAAGTTAAAACAATCCTTGTATTCTACTGTTGTGCTTGCTGGCCATTCCTGAAGATGAATCATTTTTAGTAACTTTCTGGAGGTCTGGGAATATTCCTTCAGAGACATATTCTGTTGTCCTTAAGTTTTTTGTTCAGAAATTTGTCCAGAAAAATTCAATGAAGTTCACATGAATGGTCAGGATTTTTTGCCCTTTGCATGAGTTCTGCAGCCAAACTCTCACACAGTAAATGTGTAACAGATTTTGATCTTTTGTGGGTGATAGTAATAATTTGTGACTTGGAATCCCTGTACAATGAATCAGAAAAATCATAATCTGTGTCTTTATGATGGTTTTGAGTAAAACATTCCAGAATGCTTTAGGGAGGATTGAATTTCATAATTGTGATTTCAACAATATTTTTATATTGCCTTTGTACATAGTTGTTGATTTAAAAAATCATTAATACATTAAAGTATAGCTATCTTAAAATACCTATATTTTGGTTGTTAAAAACAAGCAGTACACTCAAACAAACCTGTAACAGGTAGGATTTGCTACTGTGTTGGAATTCCTTGTTTGTATGTGAATATCTAGAGAAACGCTTCTGAGGGTTTAATTGAAATTGCTAATAGGGTCAGATCAACTCTTTATCTTCAGACAGTAGTTGGTTTTAAAATTCATTTCCTGTATTATTTTCTCTTTGTGATGTCAAGAATACTCTTGTAAACGTCAATTAAGTAACTCTTCTGAGAGGATGCTGAAGTCCAGCATTATGATTTACCTATGGCATTGGAGCAGCAGCTATTGTGCAAGCACCATCTCTTCAGAAGCACACCAGGAAGTCTAAGTAGTTTCTCACAGTACTGAAAAACTATAAAAGAACATTCGTGTTCTTTATTAAATGTTCTTTCTATGCATTTTGGGTCTGAGATTTTCAGTAGTACACCTATATCCCAGGAAATACAGAAGGAACTGAACCTTAAATCCTTTCAAAGCCCAGCATATGGTACAGTTTGTTTTTTCTCTCCAGAGTTCTTGGTGGAAACAACCAAAATAATTTTGTTCCATATTAGAATTGTCCTCATAAATATGTTTCTGGCTTTTGTCAGGCAATGCTGTCATCCTCTCTCATCCTTTTATTGATGCTTTACAAAATATCCTCTTTCTCTCTTATCCACACAAAACTCTGTTGAAAGTACCCAAAAAACTATTCTACACAAGGGTTTTATATTCCTCTGTAGTGATGTTTTGAAGTGCTATTACAGCGTGCAGGAATTCTTTCAGATTTGTATTCCATTGATATTACAGAAGCGCGGCTGTCTACAGCGAGGTGGGAGAGTGCTGTACAAGGAGAGTGGTATGGATGGGGGAACAGCAGGTGGGAAACAGCATGACACTACAGTCCTCGGGAAGCAGGGGAGGCTCTTTCTTCGCTCGCAGTTTCACCTGCACATACTGAGAAGAGGGGGGCGCCTGCTGAAACAGCTTCTGCCAGCTGAGCAGGGAGGAACTGAGAAGGCCTCTCAGCTTGGGATCTGTAGGAGGTGCAGGAGCTGATAAGGCAAAACACTGGATGTAAGGTGGTGGTACACCTCCTGTTATGTCTCCACAGTGTAAAGGTCAATTTATTGTCACAGATGGTTTTGTCTGCTCCGTGTGGAAACAGGGAGATTGTTCTCTCTTTCTGCAGGGTAGGTAAGGGTAATTTCTCATTTTGTTTATAGCTAAAGTTAGGTCTTGTGATGAAGCGTGTATTTCCTCTCTTCTCCGGACAGTGCCATCTCCTCTGGTTTATTTTTCAAATATTCAGAAGGAACCTGAAGAGATAAAAGAAACTGTTTTTAAATGAGACCTCTGTGCTTTCAGGCTTTTGGAGAACAATAGCTACATTAGAGAAGTATCTTAAATGTAAAGCTTTCGCAAACAGAGGAAAGTATTACTGAATGTTATCCCTGCTAGAGGAATGGTTGCAATATAGCAAAGCATTACCTGACAGACTGAAACTTAGACAGTTAGAACTACGCACATATAATCAGCATCTCATCCAGAGGTACTGTACCCACATCTGCCAGTGTTAGAAGAGCAGCAGGTTTGCCTGGATCCTCAATCTCTTCTGCCTTTTATCCCTCAGTCTCAAAACAGAACCATTCCTCTGAACACTGACCTTTTTTCATGTCAGAGTCAAGGCTGCAGATGCAGCAAATAATTGGTGGAAAGAAAACCATGTTTTACATTACCAGTATTGTGAGAACAACATCATTATAGGATATTATCATTATAGAATAATTTAAGTTGGAAGGGGCCCCATAGGATCCTGCTAGAAGTTAGGACCAATTAGAGCAGGTTGCTCAGATTGTTCAGTCAAGCTTTGAATAGCTCCAAGGATATAGAGGGTTTCCACAACCTCTTTGGGTAATCTGTTCAGTGTTTGATGATTCTCAAAATTACTGTTTTTCGAGATTGTAACTTGTGTCTGTCACCTTTAAGTGATTTTTTTTTTCATCTATTTTGCATTTTCTAAGTAAATAAAATTAAATCCTTGAAAAATGGGTGCCTGGGTACGTCTGGCTATACGTTTGACTATAATTCATTGTGGAAAGACTACTGACTTTTACGTTCTCAACTTATGTTTGCACCAAGCAGGCTGGTAGACCACGCATACTTTATCCTATGCTAGTGACTCTATGGCTGATCTCGGAAGATGATTTTAAACAACTTACAAATGGCCAGACTGTCCATCTCCGGTCCTTTAAGTTCTGCTAAATTTGTTAATGTGACTAAAGTGAATCATTGCCCTGGGTAATGGTGAAGTACAGATGCTGGGGTAAAAGTACTTCTGTATCCTTCAGAAATAATTTTACTGCAATTTTTTTCAAATTCACTATTTGTTTTCTTTCACTTAAATCTTGCAGTATAAATTTCAAAAATAAAAAAATCCAGTTTATTTATTATCCATTTACTAAATCTATCTTGAAACTTGGTGACAAATTACAGCATTTACTAATCAGAATTTACGAAATAATCCATGCATAATAATAGTTGGTTTTGCATGTTGTAATACTTTGTCTTGCTCAACCAGCACCTGATCTTATTCCAGAGACTTCACTGCATGGAAATTCTTTTGCTTCTTTCAATCCCTGTTGAATTCTTTATGGTGATGCATGAATAAAATAGAATTAAAGCATGACCACATAACTACAGAATGGCTCGTAATATAGCTGGGAATTCTGAGTAATATGAACATCCACAGTCAACTGTGTTCTGTAAAAACAGTCCAAAATACATAAGCAGACAGCAAGGTCAAAGCTTGAGCTCAAACCATGATGACCAAAGAATGCACAAAATAGTACGTGTTGAAGTGTATAAACTATAAGCTTGCTCCAATTTCAGTAACAAGAATTTTTTTCTTATGGAAGAGAGTGAAAATCTATAGAACTAAATAGCACATTGATGTAAAGGATGTCTCCAGTACATAGAGTGTGTGTGACAAATTGCACTTTTTAATGTACCTGTGAAAAAGTCCTTTCTCTGAGCTTGGCAAAAATGCCTGAATATTTGTGAGTTTACCCTTTTCACTTCTCTGCATCTTTTTAGTCAGCTTGTCACTTGTAGCTCGTGCATCTTCTGTAGCTGCAGGTTTGACAGTTTGTGTCCTTGTGGTGTATTCAGTTTTTTTCAAAGGTTTCTTTCTGTCTTGTTTATAACTGCAGTTCATCAGGCCTGTGCGGCCAGCATAGACAGTATTTCTTCTCATGTGTTTTCAGTTCTGTTTATTATTTCCCTCAAATTTTTAGTTTCCCTAAATGGCCCTTTGAAAGAACTGTAGCATTCTAAAACACTACTTTATATTGTACATTTTCAGTGAATTAACAATTAAACTGTATGTAAATTGATCTTCCTTTATAAGGCAGTAGAATTCTTGGCACTGACTGGATTCTCCAAAATCTTTGTGAATTAATTCTTTCCCCCTCTGCTGTACTGCATAGATTGTTGCACATTCATGCAAAATATATTCAAAACAATATGAGAAAATTGTGGACGATTACTAATTCAATTATGCATTGGACAGCCAAGGGCTTACAGCACCTCAGTGAACTGTAGTACACTGAAATAAGATTTGGGCCTAGTTTTTAAGGAGTTAATTTATGGTCATGACAGACTGAAGGTCTTATTAAATTGTGCATATTTTAGAAACTTTGTTTATTTAAAGTTAGAACTGTAAGAATTTCTAACATTTTTTAGGTCTTCGGGAAATGCTAAGAACAATTTTAATTGAGAAGATACACATCCTTCCAAAATGTGAATATACTTAGATTTATTTTTTTGGATCCTAGGGATAGCTACTTAGGAGATGGAATAATATGGCAACTAGCTAAAACCTTCCAGTTATTACTATGTTTAATCGATGACACGTGTCATCCCACTAGATTCAAAATATAGCTAGGATCCAGTTTAAAAACTTGGTACTGAATATTTTGCTGTCATTTTAAGTGATTGCTGAAGTGATTTAATGTCTGTGTGTCCTTTTTTCTTTTTTTTTTTTTTTTTTTTTTTNTTTTTTTTTTTTTTTTCCCCCTCTCAGCAAAGGTAGAGATAATGTTGGTGAAATCTGGAATTTCTTATTCAAATAGTAATTTGTTGATTGTAGCACACTAATCTTTCCCAGGTTATAGAAATACAAATCCTCTTTGCACAGTTAACAGTGTGAAATTACCAACATCTGGTAAGAAGCTCTTGGGGAGTTATCTCTGTTCTCCTCAGGTCTTTACAGGAGTCTCTCCACTTCCTCTTCACTAGCTGCTTTCTTTATTGTTGTATCTTGCTCCCAGATTAGAGCAATATTGTAATAATATGCAAATTATTTTACTCTTTTTGAAAATGTGATTACTCAGTTGGTTCCATAACGCACTAGAGAGACTGCAGTACCTCACATAGCTTTAACGCGAACTGTTGTGCGTGCTTTGTCCTACAATGCTCCTGTTATTAAAAGGCTTACATAGAGGATAATGAAGTTTCTTAGATTTGTCATAGAGGTTAAAAGGTCTCTAATGAAATGTCTCTTATTCATTACAGAGGCCTTTGGAAGAATTTAATTACAGCAATTTAACAGGAGGTGCAATTGCAACACAAACAGTGAAATAAAGTACATGATACCTATAGGATACATAACTTTATAACTGTTCTTATGTCAGTGAAATGCTGGAAGCAAAACCTCCAGCTTGAATCCTTGAACAAGCTTTTATTCTTTTTATCCTTCCACGGTACATGTTTTACGAATAGCCAGGTTTCCTTCTCCACCTGTGCATTGCACCTTTCTGGCTTCTGCAGAAGTTCTCCTGGTGTCTGTCAGTTTGCTGTGCCACCCAGTACCACTGTGTTTTGGTGTCTGGTCCCCAGCAGTCACTGTGCAGATTACAAATGCTGGGCGTCTTCATGTCCCTTGAGAAAGCTCCTGCTGGCTCTGGCTGAACTTGGAATGAGTTTGAAGCCTATTAAGTCAGCTGAAAGACCATTTGATTTCAGCTTGTGCTGGTGTACAGCTTTTGAGTGTGTGAAAGATCCATGCGTGTTCTCTACAGACTCTATATGTTTATATGATTTGGGAGTGTTTAGATCTTAAAATAATACAATGGAAGGAAAGAAAAACAACTCTGCTAGGACTCCTGTTGTGGTGACTAACAATATGAAAAAGAAGAATGAAATTTGACATGNTGGTTTTTTTTTTTTTTTTCATGTGGTTGGACTCGATGATCTCAAAGGTCCCTTCCAACCACTAAGATTCTGTGATTCTGTGATTCTGTGAAATGTCTCTTATTCATTACAGAGGCCTTTGGAAGAATTTAATTACAGCAATTTAACAGGAGGTGCAATTGCAACACAAACAGTGAAATAAAGTACATGATACCTATAGGATACATAACTTTATAACTGTTCTTATGTCAGTGAAATGCTGGAAGCAAAACCTCCAGCTTGAATCCTTGAACAAGCTTTTATTCTTTTTATCCTTCCACGGTACATGTTTTACGAATAGCCAGGTTTCCTTCTCCACCTGTGCATTGCACCTTTCTGGCTTCTGCAGAAGTTCTCCTGGTGTCTGTCAGTTTGCTGTGCCACCCAGTACCACTGTGTTTTGGTGTCTGGTCCCCAGCAGTCACTGTGCAGATTACAAATGCTGGGCGTCTTCATGTCCCTTGAGAAAGCTCCTGCTGGCTCTGGCTGAACTTGGAATGAGTTTGAAGCCTATTAAGTCAGCTGAAAGACCATTTGATTTCAGCTTGTGCTGGTGTACAGCTTTTGAGTGTGTGAAAGATCCATGCGTGTTCTCTACAGACTCTATATGTTTATATGATTTGGGAGTGTTTAGATCTTAAAATAATACAATGGAAGGAAAGAAAAACAACTCTGCTAGGACTCCTGTTGTGGTGACTAACAATATGAAAAAGAAGAATGAAATTTGACATGTGGACCACCAGCCACATTAGTCAAAGAATGATCTGTGCACAAAATGGTCAGGAGCTTTTGGTGCAATATGCTGGTATAGCTGTTTCTCTTAGTGATACATACAATGAGGTTTAATTATCAAAACTTCCTTTTTGCAAGTAGTGTTTTATTTCTTGCATAAGTTACTCCTGAAATCTACATGGACTCCAAGCATTGAAAGATATTTCCTTTACCTTTCTTTCATTTTTCTGAAGGAGAAGCTGTATGTTTGGCTCAAATGTTTTCTAAGATATGAAAGGTGATGGTAGTGAACACAAACAGTCATCCTTCAGACTAGAAAATATTTCTCTCAGGTGTTTGGATGTCTTGATTGTCAGAGACAATTCTGTGCTGTAATCACTGCAAATATCAAAGCACTGCCTTTCTCATCTGCTGTTTCCAGCCCATGGAGGTTCAGCAAGTTCTGAAAAACAACAGCATCTTTGAATGTCAGGATTGTGTACAAGGACAGTACAGGTTTGCAGCTGTAATGCTTATACAGAGGCAGAAAGCTTATCAAGACATACATATATGTGCTTCACTAGAATCTGGAGTAGATGCTCTGAAAAAAATGAAACCTGCAACAATACTGAGGTTTTGAAGGGGTTTAGTTTTCTTTAATAAGCCCTGGTCCCTACCTTAGGAATATTTTTTTTTTCCTCTGTGAGAGGCCACATGTCATTTCCAGACAAATTGTTGGCTGATGATTTTTTCCAAGAAATACTGGCTTAAGAGGAGTTATTATTATGCACAGTAGGTATAAATGAATTATTTATCAAACATGTTTTCATTCTTACTGAAAACACCGCTGATCTGTTTTTCTAAGTGCTTTATTGTAGTAGTCATTTGCACACAAAGTAAGTCTTTACTTAAGTAAATGTTTATCACCATTCATATGAAAGATATATTACAAACAGAATTAACCATGCTTTTTTTTTTTTTATTTTTTTTTTAAGAAAAAGTATATTTGTCAGAAAAGGGAAAAAAAAAAAAAAAGAAAAGCAGGTGGGGGAACAGATCTGTTTTGATAAAGTTGTCCAGGTGGTATCTGGTGGGTAACAGCAGTCACTAGCCCTCTTCAGGTACAGGCTTTATTTTGGGTCATTCAAAGTGCACCTTTTGCCTTCTCCAGGATGGAACCTTGCTGTCTCCCACATTAGAATTTCTTCATTCTTTGTAAAAAGTGATTATTAATCATGAAATACTTGTCTGTGGAGCTTCTAGGCACAACGTGTTTATCAAGTCAGTCTCTCCAACCCAGTTAATAATTTAAGTGGAAAAGCAGAAGTGTAGCGTACTCTTAAAAAAGGTATTTTTGTTTGCTTCCTTATCTCAAAGACAAAGTAGTACTTGATTCTGGGACTCCATCATCCCTACTGATTTCCCTGCTCATTAGACTATTAAATCTTCAGGGGCATAATGTGTTTGTGTGAGAAATTTTGGAAAGTTTGGGTTTGTCTATGATGGGAATGTAAAAATCCCTTTACCTGCCCCATTCACTATTCAATACTTTGAATGCATAAAAAGGGTAGCTAGTGAATAATTACTCTATTTTCTACAACTCACACAGATAACTCATTCTTAGCAGTCAGCACTAAAGCATTATTTTAAAACTAAAACAATACCTTAGAATTCAAGCTTCTTAAGGAATCATCTGGTGGTTGTCAGTCTCAGTGTTTTTCTGTAGAAGTAATTCAAATAACGTTATAGATGTTAAAGGAGAAGACTGAAGACATAAAGAGGAATTGGTCAAACAGACTTTCACGTGTAAGAAATTCACCCAGAATGAATATCTGGAGTTGTCTGTCCTGAAGTTAGCTCAGGCAAGTAGTATGCTGTATTTATGCCAACTGTGCATGCCTCTTGAAGTGAGTTTGTGACAGACTTGGTTTTGGTGTATTTGTTGGTAGATCACATGAGAGTAAAGGGAATTGGGTAGGAAAGGCAATAAATAAAGCATTCAAACTCAATATTCAAATTAAGAGCCATGAAGAAAACATTCTTCTATCTACCTTGCTATTTCACTGAATCTTGGACTCTGAAGAACAGAACACAGTGCTATGGGGGCAAAAAGGGAAGAAGGATGCTTTTAGCTCCTTAGGACTGATACATTCTGGATGACTGCTACTGCATTTTACCAATTAAGATGCACCTTTATCTGCTAGAGATTGGGGAACACCAGGGCTATCAGCTTGTGCATATCAAGCTAAGAGAAAAAATAATGTAATGAAGAGAGTCAGTTTTGGGTTTGTGGTTTTGGCACTCGGAAAGATACATCATGGTAGGGGCTGCATAAACCTTTTAGAAATGAAAGTGTGTAAACCTTTAAGTCTTCAAAACAAAAAAAAAAGATAAAATAAAAAAGCCATCATTTCCCTCTGAATAATTCTAAGTTATGGACAATAACGGGAAGTTAATTCTCTCAACTCATTCACTCTGGACACATGAGTGCCATTGGTGCTATTTGGAGGCACAGCCTGTATTAAGGCAAGGAGAAAATTTGGCTTTTGAGGGGTAAAGGGAAGAAGTTAGACCACCCCATCCCAGCTGTCCGTGGGAAGCCTCAGATGCACTTGGTTAGGAGTGGTCTCTCAGGGCAGGGGGTTTGCACTGGGGGAGTCAGAGCCAGGGGCCATTTTTTTGGAAGACTCACACATAGGTGTGTGTATTCCCAGAGTGAATTAAAACTAACCCTTTTCTTGTGAAGAAGTTAGTAGTCCAAAGGTCAGAATGGAGTAATTAGGAACTGCTTGCATTTCAATTTGAGATGTTACATGGCGTTTTAAAGGATAAAACCTAGGTGACAACCATAAAAACATTCACAGTTCCACTAATTTGACCTCTGCTGGAATTTGTATTTCTACTGAACAGCGGTGTGTGTGGGGAAAACCCAAATGAAGAACCCCATGTTCTAGAAAAGTGTCAGCTGCTAAGCATACATGAAAAGATTGTTTGCTGGGTGTTTTTTCACAAACTGTCAGGCTGTAATAAGGGATTTTGAAAAGACAGATAACCCTTCCCCTGCAAAGATGATTTTGACTATGAACTTTAATGAAACAATTTGCCTCCTGGGCATTTTCAGATTGTGCAAAATCTGTTTTCCACTGAAGTACTTACTAGATATGCATAGCCACATGCGGAGTGATCTCTGAGACTGAATGAGTTAACTGCAAACATGGACGCAGTTCTTAAATCCCAGCAGGCTGCATCTATTTTCTTTCAGGGAACTTATTCAGGTACAGTAATAAAACCAGACATTAGGGAGAGAAGATTTTTGTTGCTGAGTTGTAAAGAAAAATATAAGGAATGACTTCAGTGTGAGGAGGAAGGAAACACTGCTTTCCATCGGTTAGGAATGAGCAATGGGTTTCTGAATTTCCATGCGTCTTGCAAGGAGGAATGAGGTGCAATGGGTCTTTGAACGAGTCAGGACAAGGAATGAGCATATAAGAACTGTTTTTCTTTGGAGTATGGTATCCCAGTTATGATGTAAATGGTGATTTGTAAAGCTGCTGGAAGGAAGTGACAAATGGTGACGGTGTGGTTGTCAGGGTATTCGTTAGTACGTACATGTGTGTCAGCTGTAGTAAAAAGATCAGAGTTCATTGTTCTAATAGGAAAGACTTCCAAGAACAACTGTCAGCTGATTTCTGACACCTGCAAGAAGACAATTAAACTAAATTGAGGACATTGTTGGCAGGTTTATAAAGTTGACATTATGCACTGTAAAAAAACATCCTGAAGAAACTTGACACTAGTTGAAGCCTGACAGTAGCAACTTAACTTAGAGAGAGCAAAAATTACAGACATAGGTAGACATTCAAAGAATAATGACACTTGTAGTATCCCTTAGGAGTAAAAATAACCGAACAGAAGGGTCTGCATGTCAGCAACTAACCTGCAGTGTTTTCCCTAAGAGAAATGTGGGATTTTTCTTCGTCACCTCAAGAACCATTTTTTCCTTGTTATAGAAAGAATTTATGTGAATCACATACACACAGAAATATACTACAAGAGCACATATTGCAAGAGAAAATCAGCAAGGATTTACCCATGGCAAAAACCAAAGCAAGCAAAAAAAAAATCCCAAAAATTTACTGCCAGTAAAGATTAAACGTCCAGGAAAATACAGCAGTCACAGGGAGGGAGGAAATCTTTATTATGGAGCGAAGCAATAGAACAAGAGGTATTGGTTTTAAAGTGAAAGAGGAGAGATTTAGATTAGATATTTGGAAGAAAATCTTAATTGTGAGGGTGATGAGACACTGGCACAGGTTGCCTGGAGAATTTGTCGATGCCCTATTCTTGGTGGTATTCAAAACCAGGCTGGATGGGGCTTTGAGTAACCTGGTCTAGTGGGAGGTATCCCTGCCTATGGCAGGGAGGTTGGAACTGCGTGATCTTTAATGTCTCTTCCAGCCCAATCCATTCTGTGACTGCAGAACATCACATAGCTAAACACAGTATGATTTGTGAGTATGTGTAAATTGGGGTGACCTGGAACGAGACTGCACTATTTCTGCTCTTTCTGGGTGTGAAGGTCTGAGGTACAAATGGGAAAAGTACAAGGACATGCACAGTGCCAGGCATTCTTTTTGGAAGGGAAAAGATTAGGACACTGTCCGTTTCGCATATGAAGATTTGGTAGTGGTTATAGAAGAAAGCTCAGTGGTCTTTCTTTTGTCCCTGCACAGCATTTTCTGCAGTCTTCCTTAAAATGAATTTACTTTCCCTTGTGTACTCCTCTCAATGTGAAAAAAAAACAAGAGAGCTCAAGTAATTTACTAAAGTTCAGACTGAAATATGGAGCTTTACTTCTGCCAGACAGGAACACCTAATAACCCTAAGGATGTGGTTTTCACCAAGGGTCAAAAATGATAATGAACATTTTCTCCCACTGTCTCTGGAAGCCCTGTGACTTAACACAGATGCAATGCCTGGACATTTTCCCAGAAAGGCTTGAGAAAAATTACTTTTTGCAAATACAGAGAAGAAAGGGTTATCTACCTCCTACAGATAAATTTAGGATTAATGGGATGAATTAACGTAGGGTAATAGAAACTTCCTATGCCAAGATGCAAACTGAAGGAAGAGCTTGATTCAAAACCAGACTGAAGATTTAATGATGTAAGAAAATGGTCTAAGTATTATCATCTTCTGTAAATTTTTTAACACAAGCTTCAGGAAAACATGCAATAATCTGCATCAGGACAACTTACATGTTTTCTTTCAGGAGACTCTTTTGGAAGGGAGACTTTTTCAACCTACAAATGTAGAGTAAATCCATTAAAGGATTTTTCACACAACAGAATGCACCTTAAAAAGAGAACTGATTGTTTGCCGGACTAAATTTCCAGAGCTCAATATATGGCAATAGTAATAAAAACCCGAGAGGTTGGAATCATCAAAAAAATACTGGTTCATTCAGTCTGTACCATTGTGTTGAGGATAATTTTTTGCTTTTCTTAGGTTTTTTGCCTGTTTCTTGATGTACTATTTCTAGCCAATTTTCTTTCAACCTTTTACCTCAAAGCGTCATTTTTATTGTCAGAAGGATTTCCCTTGATAGTAGGAAACTTCTACAGTAGTTACCCTGGATTGTGTGATGGTTTGTTCAGCTTCATAGGTTTGAGGAGGAACGTAGACATAGACTGTATTTTTATCTTTGTGTCAATAGGTGAAATAATATAAAACATATATATTCTGAGTGGTTCTTCAGTTTATGCTCATTATTTAATACGGTTTTAAAATGCATACAAATGTCTGAAAATGAGTATTTATTTCTGCACTGACATTGTAATTCCGTGAATCAGTACTTGCTTGTGAGAAGGAAATAAGCACATCTTAATTTCACCTTTTGCAGTGTACACACCAAGGTGTGCTTATCTACTGTGAAGTTTATTCTGAAACTGTTGGATGAAAACTTGCAATTTGCTGTAAACATTCGTGGAAAAGAGAGACAGTTTCAAGGAATAATATTTCCAGGTCAGAGAGTCATATACAAATTGATGGACTCTTATTTCTGTACAGGTGCCCATTTCTTTTCCTTTTTTTTTTTATTTAGATGGTGTGTGTGTGTGTGTTTGTGCACCTGTGCCAGAATGGAGCAGTTTCCAATATCACAGGCAGAAGGTTTGCAGGGAGGTGCAGAAAAACTTAATATGTTAACTGGGAAAAAGCTCACCATAATGAGCACGTAGACACATTTATATGCACAAACTGGAGTCTCTGCTCTTTGGTGAAATCTTACCATGCACCAAAAGTGCAGGTGCTTTTTAAAAGTGAGACTTCTGCCTTTTGAAAACACAGACAATTGCCAGATATGCTTATTTTCCATCTCACATTTTCACCCTAGTTACTGCTGTAAGACCTCTTGGTACCTGCCAATTTCACTTTAATACAAATTCTACGTGTTTTGTTAGGTATTTCTATCAGGTAGACTTCTCTTAATCTCTCTTCCATACTACTTCCCTGAGACACTAGCCTGAACCTTTAAAGCTTCTCGCTTTGATATGATGGTATTTCCTTAGTTGGACACTTAGCCTATAAACATTATATACTGATTTTCTCTACTTGCCCTCCCCACAATTTGAAATTAGTAATTAAAAGTATTAAGAAGGAAAAGTAAATGACAAGATAATCAGCTATTTGAAATTTTTTCAGAACAAAATTTCTTAATTACATAAATTTTAGAACTGGTAGCATTTAGTAATAGCTTCAAATGGACATGATATATCAGTGCAAACACCACATTCTGCTCATCTGAAAGAAACAGTGAATCTTTCATGTGAGTTCATTCTGCCTTGTTGGGTTTTCCTTTCACAATGACTCAATGGAGCAGCAGTGCTGTAGCTGCATTTTATAGAACTTTTTCTGCACAGCAGAAAGGCTAAAACTGACTTTTGAGGAAAGCACAGATTCACTCAAGCTCAACTCTGTTCTTTAAAAAAGCTGAAAGAATACAATCTGGAGTCTTTGTTTCACTTGCTCACTAGCTCTGCTGGTTTCAGTTAAGCCCTTTCTCAAATCCAGATTCACTGTTATTCATCCCCCTTGTCCCCTGCCTTGTTTTCCAAAATCATATGGGAAGTTTCTGATTCGTCCTGTAACTTAAACTTCCATTGTAGCAACACCTGCAATGAACTGAGGAAGCACATTCCTACCTCTTAGACTGGTTTAACAGCTTGTCTTGGCTGAATTGCTATTGATTTTAAAGTGGGATAGGGGTTGCTATAGCAATCCTGTGCTTGGAACATTCAAAGGAGAATGGCACTAAACCTATTGCTGTATAAATCCGAGAAACTCAAGCTCTTAGGCTCAAAGTTTGTAATGTCTCATGTTTTATATTGTATTTCCAGTGATGCTTCATTGCAGTTGTTGATAAGTTGTATGACAAATGTGTAAAATAAGCTTTTTGTGCATACTTCATCCATGACTGAATGGCTTATAACAAAGGCAAAAAGGATCAATTTCATGTATGTAGTCTCAGGGCAAACTTGTCACTTGGGGAATAACAGTCTGAAGTAGGTGACAGTGCTCACACCAGCTGCTTGACATCCAGGCAGGTGCAGGAGCCTGAGGAAATGTCACACCGTCAGATGCAGCTTCAGAGTGTGCAACTGGTAGAAAAGCTTCTGGCCGCAGTTATCACCCCAGGCCATAGCTAACACCCCAGGCCACGTCATCCCCTAGCTTGAAACCATTGCTGAGCTGTCACTTTAATAAATGAGTAGCCACTTTGTTTTGATCAGCATTGTCAGGGCTTATTTCAAAAGTGATTCTGATTCCATCGTGCAGCCTAGCCCAGCCAAAGTCAATTGGTACAATTTCAAGGTGAATTTATTCATTCTTTATAAAAGTTCTATGCACGAATATATCAAGACAGTTGAATAAATTGAAATAAATAGACTTGGAGTTGCATAGTCTCCTAGTAATTGAAATAGTTTCCCCCCAGTATATTTGTAGCAATAATGCTACCTTGACGAAGACTGGACTGTCTACAGATGGGAAAGTGTGGAATTACCATATTGATAACATATTTGGAAAATGGAATTGGGGCTAATATGTTGAAAAGGGCAGCTGAAAGTTGTCCTTGCCTTTAGCTTGGCACTGAAGATAAAGTTAGAAGAAACCCAACCGCCAAATAATCATGCATAATTAATTCCTTCTTCCACTGAAAAGTGTTTTCAGCTGACTTTGTCTCTGGTTTTAATATATGTGTTAACTTTTCAAACAGAGAATCTGTAGGTAATATATGAAGAATTGAGTTCTGCACAGTGAACTGTATGAATGGCCTGTTTTCCACAATTTCAGCATAAGAAAACAAGTGGAAGATGCCAAGCCTGTACTGTTTGGGTTGGGTTTTTGGTGTTTTGTTTTGGTTTTTTTTTATTCAGAATGTCAGGGGTTTTTTTTTTTTTTTTTCTATATGTGTAGCAGTCTCTAACGTTCTCAAGGTCTAGTCTTCCTCCTTGTTTCAGTGTGGCCATGTGCTCTCCCTGCTTTTCCCTCTCTTCCCCACCCCGGCTCCTGCTCAAGCCATAACCATCAGTGGGAATTGTGATGAGTTGCACCTGGGCTTTGGGGGAAAGTGTTTTTTCGAAGTTGAAAATATTTTCTATTATTCAGAAAATAAGTTAAGCTGCAAAAAGGCATAAAAATGTTTTTTGTTTTTCTACAGAGAGGAGAATGAATAGAGGTGAGGGAACCAGCAGGCATCAATTAGAAAGCAATAGTTCATTACTCAGGTGGATTTTCAAAGTTGGCAAGTACATTAGCTGTCAGAAGTGCAATTCTGATTTGAGTCTGTCTTTCAAGTGCTCTCCACAGATGTTGCCAGGAGGATGAAGGTTTTGAAAGGTTTTCCAAAGAGAAGTTTTGTTCTTTGTTTATTATGCTTCTAAAACAATACCCCAAAATAATCAGAGTGATTATCATGGCCATAGGAACTGAAGAATTCTTTCTCTTTTCTTGATCTGCTTTAATGTCATATGATCTACCTCTGCTTTAGATTCAGAAAGAGCTGTAATGATGGTGAGTTTCCTCTTAGGCAGATGATGCTTTTCCCTGCGTCCTGGCAGACAGGGACTTGGACTGCCACCTTGTCTCCTGGGTTGACGAAGGGACCAGGATTTATTTGTTGCATTCCTTTCCAAGGAGAAAGGAGTTTGGGGCAGCTGCAGGCTGTAGCTGCAGCTCTGCAGCTACAGATAGCTTGAGATAGCTTGAGTGGCTTGAATGAAGGGTGGAAACCCTCCTGACCCAGTGTGAGAGCATGGGAAAGGCAGGGATCTGCACTAGAGTCCTAGCAAGGGAAGGGAGAAATGCTCATCAGGCTTTGGTAGCATGGGAAAAGAGGCAGTAAAGCAAGTAAGCACATTCTTAGTGATGATCTTGTATTTACCTGAATTGAGGGAGACAAGGCAAGGCTTGTTATCGGTGGGGTTTTTTGTTGCTTTGGTTTAGGTTTTTTTTAGTCTTAGTATTCATTTCTCACTAATGTTTTCACAGGCTTTCTTAATGAATGTGCTAAAAATAAGCAAAAGATTGGATTAAGTACTAATATAGTATTGTCAAGACTGAGAATTAAAAACCTGGAATTCTGAGTGGGGTTTTGAAGTCAGGGAATGTGGTTTTGATGATAGGGCCCCTATTTTATTAAAATTTCATCAGTTCAGTATGTTAACAAATCATTGCACATTACGGTAAGTATTTTGTTTATGTAAAACAGTGTATTTTGTTCAACAGCCCCCAGAACTGTTATGGAATAGTTATAGAAACAAAACTCTTTGGATTTAAAAAAAGAAAGAGCTGTCTGAAATACTATCTCCACAAGTCTATTTCTTTTTAAATCATATCATCAGAAAAAAAACTCCAAAAGATTCCTGACCTAATAAACTTGCACAGTAATTTCGTTCCTGAGCAGAATTTTATAGGTAACTTACATATCCCCTTAAAAATCATAGTTATAGTGGCAGCATCAGCTCCTTACCTGGAACAAACTCTGCTGCTGTGATAAGAGAAAAATGTATGTTTGACTTGGGCAGATTCATCTTTTTCCCAAATCTTGATTAGTAGGTGGCAGGACAATATAGCATTGAACTGTATGCAAAGATAACCAAGATTTGAAATATGAATCTTTTACCAGTGTAAAAGATGAAGATGACAGTTGTAATCTCCTCAAACTCATAATTTACTTGAGTTTTGGGAAATCTGAAGTGAATGATAGTCTCTAGGCAAGGCTTAGTGATCTGAAAAGCATTATATTGCATTACGCAAATGTGAAATCTAAAAGTTTTAGTCCATCCTTATCTAACACTTCGACAGCTCAGGGGAACTGATCTACTTTGGGAATGTATAGGAAAAAAATGTGGAGTAGCTACAATAAATCTACTGTAACTTATGTCTTTTTACATAGTGTTCTATACAGTGCACTATATTTAGTAAATTGCACAGCCCTCAAGAGGCCAAGAGTAGCTCTTCCCATCAAGAAGAGCCAGTCATGGCAGGCTTGGGTTAAACACAGTCATTAACACATGTTATCACATGATAATACTGCAATTAACTTATGGACCCAAAGTATTTGCGCATTTTAATTCACTGGTTTTTAGTGTATCTCGAGATACATAAATGAAATAGTTCAGTGTTAATTATTTCCAAACACTTGCATGAAACCAACAACTGATCTTCAATGACAGGGAAGTATATTGCATCAAAAGTGTAAGAGGTGAAGGGGGGATGGTTTTTCCCAAATTAAACTAGGCCTCAGCTGTGATACTTGTCTGATCCATCCAGTGAATAAATCTCTTGACTACAGCAAGCCCTAACACTTAGGGAACTACTTCTTGGCAGCCGGGAACCTCTCTGTTAGTATTTCTTCACACAATTATGAAACCAAGATCAATTCTGGTCACCATTCAGTTAATACTGCAATTTCATTCTCTTCAGCATAGCCAATCTAGATTTACTTGGGATCAAAATCAGTTTCTCTAATTGCCTATAAAATATTTCACTAAAGGTTAAATAGATCTTTCAAATTTTTAATTTTCCCATAAAAAAATCTGACTATTTTGTTCCCCTGACAAGTCTCTTTGGAAGCAAAATGCATACAGGATTTAAGAAATTAAACAAATTGCTCAAAAAATAACTAAAAAACTAATCCAAAACGTTGAAGAGAGATGCTTTATTTAATTGGAAATTTTTTTTCTAGTTCTCTCAACAAGCCTCCCTAAAGCCTGAAAAAGCTTTAAGAAGTTTTCATGAGGGTATTTCAGAATTGACAGATTTTATGAATTCATTCCTATGTTCCATTATGATTAGATGGCAAAGTAATCTGCCTGCTTTTGTGGGCACACCTTAAAAAAGTAGCCTGATAAGCTGTTCTCCTTTGATTGCTAACTACTGTCAGGCAGCTTTTTGGGTTGGCAACAGGGCTAGAGGCATGGTTCTGTGGTGCGGACAAGAACTGAACTGGGGAAATCACTCTGTACCCCGAAACTGATTTGAAAACCATTCTGAAGGCTTCCTCCTGTACGTAACTCCAGATGTCTTTGAGGCCTCGCGGGAGCTATGCAGAATTGACTTTTGTCACTGTTTCATTATTTCTTTAATCAGCCATCAGCAAGTATTAGAAAAACCTCATCTAGGCAATAGCGAGCAGAAATAGAAGGAAGGTCCCTATTAGTAATACACAAAATTCAACAAATTTTATATAATAGCCTGAGAAATCAGATAAATTAATTTTTAAAACTAGCTGAAAAGAAAAATTAAATAGATGCATTCATTCAACCGTGACCATTCTGAGCTTCATGTCCACTGGGATGTCAGTCCTGACACATTATTAAAAAGATCAGATTAAAATATGAAGAAATGTAGCTAATGAAACTGAAGGGAAAAAAAAATCTGTACTGTAATTGCTTGTTACAGTTTTCATCCTCCTTCCTGCCACCTGCCATGCTCTAGTAAACTGTATTTTGGGAAGGGCCATTATATAATAACTTTGTATATTGTAACAAGATTATGTTTTCTTGCATTGACATTCAAGCACAAACACTTGTAATTAAATGTGGGAAAATGCCTGAACTGTACCTTCTTCTCAGTGATACAGCTATTTTCAGGATGTGTACTGTACTGTTGCTCTTTTTAGCTCTATCTTTAGCGTGAATAAATGCATAAATTTTAATGGTGAATAGAGAGCACAGAAATCAAAAGAGTGAGAAGGTATGAGAGAGGATTTGCCAGAAATTTGGTTTCATTATTGAGAACTTAGTATTAATTAATGTTTTCTGTGGTTCTGTCCTTGTGAAAAGTTAATTACAAAACCAATGCCATTTAGTGGTCCCATACACTGCATTCTAAAAGGAAGACGAGATGTTTCTTGTTATTTGGTTACTGTATTTGTGCAGCTGTACCAAGACGATGCGGAGCTCTGAAGCTACCACATAGGACCACCTCTGCCTTAAAAATTAAGAGACTGATGAGTAGTTTTCTCCAGATACTGCAGCTGGAAACTTGGTAGTTGGGCTTTTGTATCTAAGAGGAAAACCAGGAATTTGGAGTAAAGCTGCCTCAAATATTGTTGTGATTGCTCTGGCAGAGGCAGTTGCTTCCCAAGCCCTGCCACCCTTCACCACCTTCATTGCCAGCACTGAGGTTTTTGCATTTCCAGTGCCTGAGATGGGATGTAGGATCCTAGACAGGGTAAGAATTAGAGAGAGATCACAGCACTGCTGAAATTAAGGGTGGATGGAGCATAACACCGAGAGAGGGGAAAACAAAACAAAATAAAAAAGAGAAGTCTTCAAGCAATATAGTGGCTTGCCCAGTACCTTGTAACCAGGTCATCAGAAAAACCCCATTCTCAGTATCGCCTTGTGCAGGTACCACAACTTGTTAGTACTACAAGAACAAGTATGTCTCTGAGAAGAGGAAACCTGTTCTGGAGGATTTTGACTCATGTCACATAATGTGTTCAGGCCAAGAAAATGTGAGATAGGTGGGGTTTGGTTTTTTTTTTTTTTTTTAGAATTAATTGGAAGACCTTTTTTTCATGCATTTTCTGCACAGTAGCTATAAATTCAAAGGTAGTAAGTGGCATTACACAAGCATTTGAAAAAATTGCTGAGCCATGGTGCAAAATTAGGTGGTAAACTCTTTATACCATTTCGCTTTCAGGACAATTTGTTTGAAATTTTGCAGTCAGGTGGCCGATTGCAAGACTAAGTGATGAGCTGATAGCTCTTCAAGGACTGCTCACTCCAGTTTTCAATGTAACTAGCATCCTTTGTGAGCTACAAGTCAATGACAACAGAGCTGGGTGTGGTACCAAAGGAGACCTGCAGGAGTAAGTAGTGTGTCAAGTGGGACCTGGTTTCAAGCGGAAAAGTCTGCTTTACTTTCCAGAGCTGTGACAGGATGGTCTATTCAGAGGAAAATGTCCTCACTTTAGCACGTTGACAGTTCTTTGAAGCTTTTCTTCTAATGCAAAAGGTCTCTGACACCGTGGGTTTAAACATCATCATTATCCAACTTTTGACTCTCAAAAGACTGACAAAGCAAAACATTTCTACCTCATGGTAGAAGAGATACTTTATAGGCATAACTACTTAGCTGATTTTTATGTCTGTGCCTTTCCATGGTGGGGTTGTTTTAGTTTGTTCTTATTGATAAAGCCATTTAAAACTTGTTAGAGGCAACCTGATATTAACAGCTTGGAAGGAAGGCTACAGGGATCTAAAACTCTTCTGAAAGCAGTAAATGCCCTGCTGTCACTTGTCTCATGAGACCATTGGTCAGCTGTTTGAATCTTGCTGTGGTAACATCACAGCTAAGGCAGTGACCCCAAGGAAGGTGCACCCGCTCTCAGGAGGAATGGGAGAAGGAGGACAAATAGATGAGAGAATTTCTAAATGGCAGGAAACAACAGGTAATTTGAGTGTTAATCACCGTTCTTTTCATTATCATTGGCACAAAGCAGTGGGATAAATATAGAAACATAGCTATGTCCCTGACTCTGAGGTTAAAAGTTATGAAATTGTTGAAATATTGAAATGTTCTACAGGAAAACAAATATCATTTATTGACTAGGTCTGTCCAGGTGGCTTCTCCAGGAAGCATGTCCTTCAGTAGCACGTGTGTGCGTGTTTGAGCCAGGTACTTCTCCCACAAGTGAAGTTCGTCAGCGTTGCTTTTAATCTTGTGTCTTACAGCCATGTCTCTGATCAGCATTTTTATGCTGTATTATATCTCGTAACACTTCAATATCACATTGTTACAAGAATTCTACAATACTTGCTTGAATTCTAGCTACATGATGTGAAAACTTCATAGGGATTCTCTGCAGGCATAGTTTAGACAGATATACTTACATTGAAATGTAATGGGGTTTGGCAAGTAGATTTCATTAATGTAAACTTACGGTCTTGTAGAAATAAAACTAAACTTTGGAAATCTTTGCATCCTAAGCCATTCACAAGAGAAAAGAATATTGCAGTTGAAGGCTTGGTATGATTAATTCTTTATGCCAAGAATAAAATGGTGCATTTCTCTTTTCAAAGACAAAACAAACGGCCATCAATTCTAACACTGACTCCTGCTTACAATTTGTCCTCTTTGTTTATTTCACAATTAGCGTACATAGATTAATAATTACAATTCATGAACCTAATAATTTATGCATTAGTATTTAGCCCTTGTCATGTCTTTAATTTTTGCAATTAATTGTTTTAATAACAGAAAGGTTAATTGCACTATTCATCAGAACTGCTTGCTGTGAAACGGCAGACAAATAAGAATCTTCAAAGATAAAGGGCACAGTGACTGCTCAGAGCTGTCATTCCAGCCAAGGGAAACTCGCTGAGATAGCTTAGTAGGCACACTCCATTGCTGAGATCTCGGGGATCAGAGCTGATTCTCTCCAGACAAAGAGAATTGAACCAAAGTATGGGTCACTACAAATAAATAGATCTTTGTTGAACAATATTTTATGTTCTTCTGTATGCATTGTGACATGGAATATGCGAACGGGGCTGTTTAAAATATTTTTTTCAGACTTTTCAGGGCTACTCTGCAGAACCCAAGTGCTGTTTATATCCTGATTAATCCTTTTTACTACAGGGCCAAACTGTGTTGCTGATTGAACCTGTCAGCTGCTGCTCAGCCATTAGACCTGTGATAAAAGCAAACCCCCAATCAATAGGTACCTGTGGTTATACATATACAAAGTGTTTAATGACCCTTTATTGTTAAACACTACTTAAAGAGGCAGGTGTACATAACTAGTTAAAATGAGCAGATTTACATTTTCAGATTTATCTTAATTTTCATTTATTGAAGTATTTGGCTAGCCATTGACACATTAAAGTAAAGAGTGGGTGCCCAAATATAACGGTGCTAGCTTCTCATCTTTTTATAGCTCCACAGTAAAGTCAAGAGTAGTGTGTGCTTAAAGGAAGAAATGAGTTATTGTTCTGGAGCTAATCCGAAGCATTTTGACACAGTCCTTTGATAATCTTCTTCATTTATGGACTGAATGATACCTGTTTCAGGCACGGAGAAAGAAAATTGTGTTTGGTGTTCAGAGCTGTCACTTAGAGCCATCAATTAGCTTAATTTTAATTTTGAGGAAACTATAAAATTTTCAATTTACTTCTCTGCATTTAGTTACCACCATGACTATACTATTTAATCTTCTAGTTTGAATAAAATCTTACTTGAAAATAGCACAGAGTGGCTGGCTCAATGAAAATCATGTTTTATAAACAAACCTATTAAAACTACATTGAAGTTTTGTTTGGGTTACCAGAAATGACCCAGAGTGTCTTCAGGCAGCAATTTTTTGCTTCATCTATCACATATTGAAATGAGCAGATGGAAGGTCAAAAGAAAAGTCATGCAGGTTAACCATGTCAACGATATTAACAAGACTAGTGTCAATTTTTTCTGCAGGTAGGATTATAAGATGGCAGAGTTTATTGAAATCTACACCTTAGCATCTGTATTTCTCTTTATTTGTATGAGTGTCCTGACTTGCAACTTGGCCATAGGATGCTACCAGTGGTAAACTTTGTTGGAGAAACCCAAGATAATTCCCACCTTTAGTTAAGCAGAAATAAGTTTGCATCAGTATAGTATAGACTTTTCTCAGGAAATATGCAAAACATAATTTTCATTCCCTTTAAGCTACATCTCTTAACTAAGCTGTGAAGCACATGTTACTTTTATTTTCTGTGTAAGAAGGTAGCTGAAGAACTGCTGTAAAGCACCAGACAAATTTCTAATGTGGCCATGGGCACTGAAAACCATAAATTTCCAATAGGATTCTTTGCCTGATCCAGATACTTAATAGGAACCTGTCTCAAAATGCCTATTTCCTCTATCCTTTAATGTACTTTTCCTTACTGTATTGGGCTAAATCAGTAGTACTGATGAGAAAATGAAAGCTGGGGACTAAAAAGACACACTCAAAAAAACCTTAAGTGTGTTAGAAAGTAAATCTTATCATAAATAGCCAATAACTAGGTTTTGTTAAACGACAACCTTGTAGCTTGCCTTCGTAAAGCTGTATTTCATAATGGTCTGTGTGATTACATCTGGAATGCAGAGGTGCTTTCCTTAATATAACTGCAATTAAGAGTCTCTCCATGCAAACGCTTTTGATGGAATCTTTGTTCCATTGGCATCAACATAAAATCTGTTATTGATTTTTCTGGGCCTAAAAATTATATCTGTCTTTTCTACTTGAACATTTGAGTCTTGTTTCTCTTTTCTGCGGCCCATAGTCAGGCACCTGACTGCTGTTCACAGATGAGCAGCGCTTTCCATTCCAAAGGCAAAATGTACTCCAAGAAAAAGAATCAAATGAATCAAATGCTTTTATTAGATAGCTTTCTGAATTCCAGTACAAATACTTTTTACAAATCAGGTATGTGCGTACATATATATTTAATATATTGTACTGTAGATTTTTCTTTCCAATCTTTTGCACAATTTTTATTCTTCCTGTGGCCTCACAGAAGCTGATATTTAATACTAAGGACTTTGACAAATGCAGGACTCTAACTATTCAGTCACTTTTTCCTCTGTGTGATGAAAAATATGGCTTCCTTGGCTCTAGTGGGAAACTGGGTGAGATAAATTTTCAAGTCTGCCCGGAGAAGTTACGAAGCAGAAGTGGCAGGAGGCTGCGAGCTCTGGCCCGCACTTGGCTGGCACTGTAGTTGTACCAGACTGCTGGGCAATTGTCTGCCCTAAGTCACAGATTGAGAGATGCATGCTGAGCCACGCAGAGAGGTGATACGTCTGAGTTCACTGTAATTTTAAAAGAACAGACAGGGAGAGCAATGCGGGTGTAATGGTGTGGGCTTGCACAGCTGGGGATGGACCAAGCCGTGCCATCTGCACTGATGCTCCCCAGCCGTGGTGGTGGCACGGCAGAAGAACGGCAAATAGCCTGGACCAAGGACACACTTCTGCAGTGAGAGTTTCACATACGTTTGGAGAAAGCATTTTGGAATTTAAAGCAGAGGTTTGTTATTTTATTATTTTTTTTTTAACCTGAGAATTTGCATTTCCTTGCTAAATGTTATCCATGGCAGGGTGTGGTGTTCCATTCCTGACAGGCATGTTCATATGGTAGGAGAAAATAGACTTAGTCATGTTGTCCCTGTAAGCGCTTTGGGTGCTGGGTCACATTCAGACAATACTGGCTGCAAGTGAATTAGTTATCGATGTCAGAGTGGGTAAATTTTATTCTGGTATTGGAATTTTCCATGGTATGTTTGCATCCTTTTGAATGTAAGTATTTTAAATTACTTTGACCTGATTCTAAGTGATTAAAAAAGTGCTTTTTGTACTTATTTCAGCCTAGTAAAATAGATAAATTATCCAATACATTAAAGTCTCAATAACAGTTTCTGAAATTATTCTCTCCTAGGTAAGCCAATCTTAAAACCCAAAACCCAAACAACAGAAAGAAACAAACCCCCAAACCCCAGATGTAAACAAAAAAAAAGAACCCCCCTCATACTAAAGAAGGAAACCATAAGAGATGCATTTTATCTCCCCTGTTCTGTATGGCATTATTGTTTGGTTAGGTTATTATAGCTGAAAATAGGGTCAGCCTGATAAAAATGAAACTCTGGATAACCACAAGCTCCAGTCACAGCAGTGTAGTTGCAGGATGATGACTTCCTCGTGAACTCTTTGAGGAAAAAATAATTTCTTTGCACGTGCTACAGGTTAAGCCCTGAATTCCCTACCTGGTGTAGGGCAGAGCTATTCTGTCCTTTGACCAAACGTTTCGAGTCCATACTGCTTCAAGGGATGATGTGGGCTCAAGTCTGACTTTGTAGCCCTTGTAGTACTTCCTGGGAACAGGCAGCTTGAGTTGGCTTTCCTTGCAAAATCCTAACCTGTGCGTTTTGTATAGATTAGTATCAGCAGTCACTAACATACGCCCAGCAAATATTCCAGCCTGGCCTCTTCCCCGGCAATGGCTGTGTTGCCCATTGAGGAGCAGCTTGGGAGCTGCAGGCAGCTGAGTTAGGGGCACACACATTGCTGTATGCAGCTGCTCAGTGGTGGGCTAGTGAGAAAAATGTGCTTCTAGGTCATTCTCAGTCTCGCCTGCTATGGAGAATTTAGGTGTGGCCATAGACGCTATTAATAATTAAAGAACAGAAGTACTGAAACTAAATTTAACATGTGTTTCCCATTCAGTAATAGTATTATTTTTCCTTAACATAAATGAGCTCTCTTGTGTGACTGAGAGTTTTTTCCGGTACTATAAGCAGCTGTAAGAAAAACTCTAACACTATCTAAAAATAAAGCTTCCATTAAATATTCCTAGCTGAAATCTTGTTTGTAACAACATACTGCTAATTTTGCTTGCCTTTCTCCCTCTGCTCCAGTATGCTTACAGATCATATGTCAGAAATTGAACTTTCTGATATTTATTAATACTTTTAAGTGATAAGCAAAAATTACTGATTGGAAAACATAATAACTACTGGTATAAAACAGCTACTCATCTCCACCACAAAGATGGATGTTCAGCACCAAACAGAAGATTTAGTGCTTTAGCTGTGCTGATGCTGAAGGCATCAGTTAAATTAGAATCCTTTGATATGTTAATTATTTATTGTTGTAAATTATGCATCCTCTAAAATCAAAGAGACACATAACCTATAATTTATTATTCATTTAGCATGAAAAGTTGTCTTCATATAACAGTTTCTCTGTTAGGTATGGAGTTCTGATTTGAAATAAAGCCTTTTAGTACAGGCTACAGTTAAAACATAAAAGAGGTTGAGGTTTCCCTGAAAATGTGGAAATGATCTCCAAGACATGGTTTAACCCCTACAACTTCTTTAATAAGCTTCTAAGGTCATGGAGTGATGTACAGTTACAAATCCATTAGATGTAGGCTAAAAAAGACTCTAGTTTAATTTGTCAGTCTGTTGTTAGGAGATCAGTAGCTGAAGGTGGATTTTGTTTTCGCAAGAACATTTAGGAGCAGTTGCATGTGCTTTCGTTTATAACAAAGTTTGTAAATCTTCAATCATCTTTACTTTGAGAAGGCTATGAAATTCTTGGACTGCTTTTTGATTTTTGGTCTCTTCTGTTTCAAAATTTAGAATAAAAATACAGGTTTTGAATTGATCAAACCAAAACAGCAGACCTACGCTGCCTGATTAGAAACCGTAGATATTTGTAGAGTTGTAATAACATAGTAAGTCTTTCCAGACCAAAATTTCATATCCTCATTCTCCTTTTTGTGCACTGTTTGTTCTGTTGCTGTTGGAACAGAATGTAAAATAAATGCAAATTCTTGGTTGCTAAGATCTTGGAATGTCTTAGAGACCCCTTTTTTGTTCCAAAAGAGATTAGAAGTGGGTAGGAAAGAGGTTGGGTTTCGTTTTGACTAAAAGAAAACGAATGGGAAATGTGTGAAAGGTTTCTATTGCTTAAATATGTATATGCTGTATTCATGTACATAACATGTTGAACACACTATATGTCTTGGGGCCAGCAGAGAAGCTGAGAAGGGGTCCTATTGATCAAGTTCTATCTTCTTAATTTTAATGTTTTGTCATGGAAAAAAAATGCTACATTGCAAAATATTTTAGCAGTCTGAGATTTAGTGTGAATAAAGCAGCACGAACAGAAATGCAGTAGAACACAAGTAATGGCTATGTAATTTGTTCAGAAGAGTTGGTCTGATTTTCTCCTGACACTAAATACTTAGCAATAGTCAGACTCATTACAGCCTTTAGAACTTGTATATTGTATATATATTAAAATAATTGCAATTACTCTGTATGGAAGTGTGTATACCTAAGGTAAAATATTCAGAGATAAGAGTAAGAATTATGTGCAAGAACTGGTTTTGGAGAAGTACCCAGTTCAGCAACTCAAACCAGGTCCCCCTCTCCTTTGATGAAGCCAGACCACCTTTCCTCCTTCGCGTTACAACAAAGTTGTAGAGACCAGGAACGAAAGATGAACGCCAGACCCACTATTGGCAACTCATGTGGTTAGATGAAGATTAAACCGGGCAGAAGCTCATGAGATGAGGCAAGTGTCCCCAGAGTGTGTTTAAGCAGTTAAATTGATTTTCTATGCCCTTGTTCTGGGGAAAAACAGTGCATAAAAACACTGGCAAAGTGGAGGTGCATCTTTTAGAGTATCTGCTGAAGAATTCTTGCATTGGTGAAGAAGGTCCCTTCTCTTAACGTTAAGCAACCAAGACTTGTGCATTTTTTTATAAATGAAAATGAAATTTCTGCTTATGATTTTCACTGAGAATGGGAAACCTAGTCTTTTCTCCAGATAAAGAAAAGAAGGAGCATGCGGTGATAAGAGCAGAGTGACTGTAACAAATCCTGCATTCCTTGTAGTTTTCCCTCTAAGGTGAAGCAATGCTTTCTTTCTTTCTACCATAAAACTCTTTAAAGCTGCTTGTGTGCATATTGGTATTGCACACTGATTTTGTTGAAGAGGAAAATGATCCAAAATAAGAAAAGAATTTTTTAATAGTTCTTGCAAACTCAGCAGGGGAGCCAAGGTCTGTCAGCTCTGTTCTGCATGTGAAATATTTTGAATAGCTCCAGAGCACAGCTAATGTTTCTAAGGCTTTCTTAAGGAAAGGTCAGTGCAAACTACAAGAAGCTGTAGGCAGTAAGTCAAAATAATAGAAAAAAATAGATCCTTCCACCTGTTTGGCTGTGTTAACTAGCTCAGCTATTCAGTGCTTATAATGGTCAGTGTCAAAATCAGAATACAGTCAACCATCTTATAGAGATAATGCACGGGTTTATATACAGAGTGTAAGCTCTCTGTATATATGTATACCTACATGTTTTGGTACAGCTTCTTTTCTTTTGTTTCAACTAGCAGTTGCTTTTTCCTCTCCCTTAGAAAAGTGTTCCTGTTGGCTAGTTGACCCTAGAATAAACAACCTTATTTTTTATGACCTAAAAAAAAAAAATCTTAGTTAATTCACTTCTCTGTAGGTGATGAAGTGTTATGTGTTGGCAATTGCTGTTGTTCCCCATGTTCTGTTTAGTTAATTATTGTTGAGGCAACTGTTTAAGATTGATACTTACTCCCTTTTTTTTTATTTTGTAACTCAGGTCTCCCTGAATATAATGCTGCAAAAAGAAATACCACTCAACAAACCTTTTTTCCTATCATTACATAGAACAAAAGATAATAATCATATGACATAATCTAGGACTATATTTTCTATAGTATAAATCTTCATAATGTTAAACCTTAATACTTATTACATGTTCCATCTTTCTGCTGACATGCCTATTAATGCTTTGCTTAGTGAGGCAGAAATGGTACTTCTCTTCTTTGTAGTGCTAGAAAAGATTGAAAAAACTCTTTGTGCACAAATCACAAGAAAGCATAACTCATCTGTTACAGAGTAAGATTAAATATATGGCCATAAACTCCTTGCAATCTTGGTGACTGAGTAGAGGCTTCTTGTGATTGCTTTAATATATCCTTTAAGTATGCTTTCAATCTCTCAATGATTCCTGACAAAGCTTGTGTGCTGTTGTTGTGCGTCTGCCTACATCTAAAGTTCCGGTTATGAATATTTCATATGGCTTATCACTGCACTTGTGTCACTGGTTCAGAAGATGCTGGTGTGCCATTTGTTAGTGCTTGTTAATGCTGTACTCGGCAGAAAAAAAGAGGGGATATCTTGTTTTTGAATCTAGCCTTTCCTTTCTTTTTATAGAAGATACAAAAAATAATAATGTTTGTGAATGATTGATGAGGTGATTGCATTTCAGAGTTGGAGACCTCGGTCCATTAGCAAAATAATTTTGAGAACCTGTCTTAGCTTCCTGTATGCAGTGCATAAGGGACTAGGTCAATGATACGGCAAGAGTGCAGTAATGAAATGCTATACTGGAAAACCTGCTATATCTGTAACTCCTCAATTTCGCTTTTCTGGCATAGGAAACTGAAGCCTAACACATGAGTGTCCTTGTGAGAATAAGCTGTTCAGTCGTGCTTATAGTTAAGTTTTTCCTTTTTAATTATTTACAGTATATTTAGACATTTACAGCTAGATTAGTTTAAATCATCATCGCTAATCATTTAAATACTAGTAAGTGTTTAATTGTCAAACCTTCTAGGAGAGTACATAAAATGATTCCCAAATATTCACATCGCAAGCTCATTTCCATGCCTACCAAACAGCATTTCCAAATCTCCATATAAGCACTCCTATATGCACCAACGGGTGTGTTTTGGTAGAAGGTAAGAGAAACAAGTATGCCACTGTTTACAGAATTTTATGTATTTTGGACAAAAAGAGGGACATGTGATAATGACATAACCTTGGCTGGTTTTGTGTCCTCATTTCTAATTCTACCAGGAAGGACCCGTTACTCGGGTCAGGCTGTGTTTAAAAGCTGACAACAATAAAAAGATCTGTGCATGTTGGGTACAAATGAATAACGAAATAAAATGGAATTTGTTTTGGTATCTACTTTGGATTCCTTTTCAGGAATACTTTATCCAAATGAGCTTATAGCCAGGATTGCAGGACAATGGTTTTTAAGTCAATACTAGCAAATATAGAATGCAAATTTTGGACTTCTAAGTGAGGCTGTTATCAAAATGTATTTGATGGATTAAGATCTCTGGAGACGATGTGATTAAATTATTTTTCCTCTGTAGTTTCTGCAGTATATGTCTGTAAAATAATTCCATTTATGGCACTTAACCAAGTGATTTGGGTTAAAGAGGTTTTCAAAATAGAGTAATAAATGTTATAGCAGAGGATGCACCCAAATAGCATAATGCATGCAAATAGAGAAGAAACCAATGTATGAAAACTGCAAATGTATCTGAGTACATGACTGAGTTGGGTTCAATAGTTCAATGAGAGCATTACATAGCTATCTACATTTGATGATGTAATTATATTTCTTGATGCCTACTTTCAGCACATGTAGGTAACAGATCTATGCTACTGTACATAAAATCAAAGGAGATTTACTGCCACTCACCTTTTAAGACAAGATTTTCTTTTTACCTGTCATTATTTGTCTTGGCAGGAAACACAGTTCTGAGATTTTATAAGCTTGTAAAAAAGATGATGGTGCCTTTGCTAATTAGAGCTGGAACAGGCCTGCTTATTTTCATTACCTTAGAGAAATTAACTTGTGGAGCTGTTGGTGATTGCATTAGTTTCTTAGGTCATTGTTTTATGACCATTTTTGTTAAAATGTGAGCCAGTTTCAGAGAGTTAACATATATTCCAAATATTGAAAAGTCAGTCACATAAGCTATAAACTTCCTATACTTTTTGTATCCTCAGATCTGATATATTAATGTATCAAAGGCATATGGAGAATTGTCTGTTTTAATTTGGCCGTGATTTCAGTCCAACTGAGATAGCACTTAGATGAACAGAGTATTTCTACAAATATCGTTTTAGGAAGAAGAAGTTTATATTTCCTTCCTGCAAAAAAGAAAGACGGCATATGCAGTATGCTGGTAATGAGACATGTCTAAAGATTTTGGTGAATATCATCAAATCACAGAAGATTATAGTGAATATAGAACTACGAAGATGATACTCTGATTTTTCACAATGGAGTGAAGTTTCTGGGATAACAGATAAAAGGAGAGAATAGATTGTCAGGATTCGTGTTAGGAAAAGGTAAGAAGGATAATGCTAAGATCTCACAATGATTAAAGAAATCATACATTTTTCTTGAAAATTACTTTTTAGTCCTTTTGAAATACATAGGCTTATAAAAACTAGAAAATACTTTACAAGGCAATGCCAAGGGATTAAAGTGTTTTGGGGATTTTTGTTTTTCTTCTACTAGCAGTTGAAAATTCAGCATGCAATCACAAAAGATATTTTGCATGTTCAGATGCTTGGAAATGGTTACTTTTGAAACTGAGAAATGCAGAAATCACTTAAGTCAATTAGTCATCAAGTCAATTAATGGAATGAAGAAATCGCTATTCAAATGCATTGTCTCATCCCCTGAAGTCTGTTGTTATCTCCAAGTTTTTATGTAATTTCATGACCAGTTCGAATTCCACAATTCAGCATTTGTCTTCTCAAGCAAAAACTGATTGGGGGGCCAAACCATCTCTTTTTAATAAAGTGAGAAAATTGGCTTTCAATTAACTCTGAGGTCACTCGCATGAATAGCAGAGGAGAGGTAGCAGTTTTATTTTCCCGTGCGCGATGCTCTTTCTGAAGGGTGTGTTGTTTGAAAACTCAGTCAGGCTGCAGTGGCAGCACGCAGAAAGAGCAGCTCACATCACGACACTCAAGACAGCCAAGGCTTTATTGCTCTGGACAAGATCGGTTCTTTTCTCTTCTCACTGAAGCAGTTATTTCCCCCTCTGTCTTCCTCATCCTGCTTCCTCAATATTTCTGCTAAACCCACGATTCCCCGAAGTTTGATTGATTTGCTTTGCACATTTCTTCCTAAGGCCGTTCCACACGTTTGAAGACTGTCCTTTTCATCCCTGGGCTCTCTTCACTTCCAGTGAGCCTTGTACAGGGCTCTTGGTTCATATTCGCTGATCCCTCCAGCTGGCAACTTTGAGACTGATTTCTCTCTAACAAAGCCCAGTCTTTTTTACTAGGATACTGACAGCTTTAATATGGAACTGGTTTATTTATCTCCTATTGCTAATGAATTAGGTCTTGGCTATTGCATGAAAAAAATGGTTGTGGGTGCCTCTGTGTAGTTGGAAGTACGTATTATTTTTTTTTTTAGAGGCTTTTTAAAGGCAATAAAAATGAATTTAATGTGCTACGGCTGAAATTTTAACAGCTGGATGAATGTTGTAATACTCATAAATATTCTCCGAGAAACACATCGATCCTGGTATCTCCAGGTATGCACATAAACATTAGTTTGCTTAATTACTTTTCTTGACATATTCTATGTTAGTTAACTTCTTTGGCTGATGTTGATAGTGGTTTGAGAAGTGAATACAGAAAGGTAAAAGCAACCTAAACTATGTTTTCCTGCTTTGTAAAAATAATGTAATGCAATAATATAAGGAGAATGATACATATTGAATGAAACTCTGGATGGTGTCCAGGACAAGAGTTTCTCAATGATTTTCTTATCTAAAGAGCATTCCTACATTGGAATGAGTGAGAATACCGCTGCTCACAACAAAACTCCCAAAATATTAGTATTTGTCCGTTGCTTATTTTATTGTAGAACTCATGATACCTGAGGTCATGGAACCACAGTTCTGGGCTTGAGCCAGAAAACACTTGAGATCTGTGCTCACACTGGAAAAGTTTGGAAGTTCCACACCCAGAAATCAACAGAAAGAAGTGAATATAGTAATACTTGTGTCTTCAAACCTGTTTTGGCATTTTGGGCATTCCCTTCCTATTCCTTCCTGCCTCTGGAAAGAGGTGTTATAAAATAAGTAAGATGTTAGGAAAGTTATTCTGGTGTCTACCCTTCAGTATTTATTTCAATTAGAAAGAAAATAATTGGGGCAAGGAAGAGAATCAGTAACTCTATTCTCTAAAGAATAATGAGGAAAATAAAAGAGCAGACGGGCATGAGTCTTTCTGTTAAAAGCATCTTATGTATGACACTCCTCAGTTTGATATATAGAAGCAGAAGAGGTTTTACCTGTGGTGGTTGACTCCATGTAACTAAAGGAACATTGAAAAGAAAGGGTATAATTTCTATTTCTGAATCTTAGCAAAATCCTTACTATGTTGAAAAAGAAATATTTACCTCTTGCATAGAAATACGTGAAGGGGAGAAACACTGCAGCTATTTTGCTGCTGAAGGACCTCTGACAACCAAAGCAGTTAATGACGCCAAACTTTCCTCACTAGAGTCCATGAAATGATTGGCATGTGGCAATAATTGGTACTGGTATATTTTCATATGCAGGATGTGAATATGTGTAGTATGCAGGTGAGCAGAGAAAAGGGCACAACGCTAGGTCAGAAAACTCATAAACCTAATCTACTCTGAGACTGACTTTGAGATGATGGGGGGGGGGAAAGTGGTGTGCTAAGCTGAGAAACAAATAAACATCTTTGGCACAAATAAGGTGGAAATTTACTCTGAGACAAGCTGCAATACAATATTCTTCTTGTAATAATAGGAAAATATAGGCTATCCGTTATCCTTTTAAAAGCTGAAAAAGCAATCACTTACCAATAGAATGTTTGAATTAGAAAAAAATATGGCAACAGTTGATTTTGTTATATCACTCCCTACTGAGGTACTTTGAGTATTTATTCATTCTTCTCATACCAGATGAAATTATGTCAGTCTTGTCTAGTCACAGCTAAACCACATTCACAGCTTCATAATGTGTATCAACACTTTTTTACCCTTTACCTGGGGGTAATTTTACAGTACCTCAGCCAAAGATTCATATAAAAACATCTATTGTTTACTGTCTCATGTTGCTTCAGAAGTGTCACCTAAATTTGTATGTGTTCTTCAGATGTAGTGTATCTTGTATCTTCAGTTTTATCTCTTTTTTTCAATCATTTAATCTGCATTCCAGATGATCAACCTGTAGGAAAAGAGACTTCTAATATGAAAACTTCACCATTTGTTTTTGCAAGGAATGCTGGCCTTTTAATCATCTCTGGAGGACAAGGTCTCCTTGGAGAAATGGTGGCCAACAAGCCTGTGTCTCTCAGTCTGCCTTTTCCTGGGCAGTAACAAAACTGTGTTAGTTTGTATAGTCCCTAGATAAATTAGTTTCCCTTCTCTTGGGTAAACTCACCCTAAGAGCATCATCTTTCTTTTTTTAAACCACCCCATTTTAATAGGATATCCTGGTGGTGTTTACTTGAGAAACATCCCTATAGTGGTGGGTGGGACAGGAATTACTAAGAAATGAAATACGTACTGTCTTTTACTATGAGTTAGATCTTAGGCATGCTTGTTAGCCATACAACCATAGATTAGCGGTATCATGCTCTGAAAGTCATTTCAGGACCTGGAAATACCTCACAGCATGCAGTGACATGTGTCTTCCTTTGCCCGCCCTTTCCTCCTCAGCCTTGCTCCTTAACTTGGTTTGAGTCCAGTTTCTACAGGATGTCTAGTGAACAAAATCCCAGTCAATCACTAATAACAGTGGATAATTTATAATGCTATAAATAGAAACTAAAAAATAGTTTGATTTGTTGCTGCTGACCTTAGTTGAAATAAACTCTTATTTTAAGTGAAGTTTCAATACGTGACAGATGCATAATTGAAATTTTGGGAGAAAAAAAATCAGTTTTGTTACTAGTTTGACTCCAAATTTTTTTTTTTTTTGACGGAGAGGAGAATATTAGCATCTTGTATGTGACCTAAATTTCATTTTACCACAGATAAAATGTTTCAGAAAATAATGGTCTAGTTAAGATGATTAAGAATTTTAAAATATTTTCCTACAATAATGTGTAATCCATCTGAATTTATTGCTTTTTTGTTGAAATCTGGATGAGCAAATGTAGAAGGAAGTTTAGCAGAACCAGGGCTTATTTATTGGTCACGTTTGGAGACTGAGGATACAGGGAGGAAGTTGAGCTGAGAGTATTCCTGTACCAATCCATTCAGCAGAGCTGTGGGACAGTCCCGAACTCTGAGGGCACGAGGAATGAAGATGTCAGTGTCTAGAAGTAAGCTGCCTTAGAGAGCTGAGTTTGCAGAGTGGCCGGCAGAAGGGAGCCTGTGCTGGGCTGCTGTAGGTTGAACAAGGGAGGGCATCTTTGCCTTTAGCTGCCACCACTTAATCCACCTGAACTCTGTGAGCACATCCCTAAAACAAACAGCTTGGGCGGCTTAGGATGTTGGCTCCTCCTCCCTGCTGTTTGACCACCTCTCAGTGGTTGCTCTCTGCTGTCTGCCATAGCAGCACTTCCCAGGAGGGGAGACCAGGCTCTGAGCAAACCTACTCAAGCTGGATACAAGTGAGATACCCTGCAGAACTACTGTAGGTGATTGAATTTGAAAGATTCTTGCAGAAAATTAAATTATGTGTGTATTACAAAAGATGAAATAACTTGTTAATTTTGAATCCTTAAAGTTACTTACATTAAATGTACATAATACTGAAAAGATTTAATTCAATTTCACAGTATTAATGACTGTTAATTTTTTTCAGTTATTTCTTACCCTCTCTGCAGTGAAACATGTTTCCTGTGATCTTTTAATGTGCTATATGGATAGATATTGGGTTCTTTCCCAAATAAATTTAATAGTTACTCTGTTATCTTGGCTTCCACTTGGGAAAGTTGAGTCCCATTAGCCACTCTTCCATAATGGCTTGTGGGGAGATTGGACAGAAAAGCAAACTAATGCAGCCATTTTTCAGTCTCATAAAATGATTAAAGTTCATGTAAAGGGACTCACTAAAACTGAAAACATTAGGATCATTAAAAAGCCATTAAACCTCACTCCTCTGATTTATTTTAAAATAACCTTATTTGGTCATTGTTTTAAAGCCACAGGATCCCATCTTTTGTTTCTAATTATTGGCAATACACCCAGCAATGCAGCAGGAGGATGTGTTCACGGTGAATCCATTCTTTGCAAGTCTTCTTTTAATACTTGAACCTTTGCAAATCCTGCTACTGCAATGACTTAGGCCATATGCTTAAGTTCAAACATGAACTGAGCAATTGAAACCTGCTCAACTGGTTGCCTACTGAAAGACTAATGTTCAAGGTATCAGGACCTATTCAAATAGCCCACGCTGAATTCTACTGTTACTTTGCTTACAAATGGCATCATTATTTTAAGCAATGTTTTTGGGAAAAGTGAAAATTTACATGTTTCGAAGCGTACTTTAGCTCCTAGAAAAAATACATTTTCTTTCACCCAAGATAGCAATGGAAATCCCAGGCTGTGGGGAAGAAAGAGACCTTTATCACAGATCTTATTTGATCTTGGCTCTTGGTAGTTAATGACTTGTACATATGATTAACTTTAAATATAGCTGCTGTCTTATGGAGTTCATTGAAGCTATTCATGTACTTAATAAGCAAGTATATTTATACTTTTTATGTAGAGAACTAGACTTTTCAAAAGGACTTTTTATCTTTATGAAAAGGCTCCTAATTTCAGCAAACGAGTTAAAAAAAGATCTTGTTTCCTTTGCTCAAAGGAGACTACTAGTACTTTTGAAAAAATGTTGAAAATTAGTGAAGATCAATTATTTTTCAAAGACTGTGCTCAAGTAGCTGATGGCACTGTCAGGCATATTGAGAGGAATAAGCCCAACCTATTTACTTTGGCAGGGGGTTAGGTAGAAGTCCCTTCCAACCCTGTATCATTCTGTGATTCTTCTGTGCATTAATAAACATATCCTGATGAACTTGTACGTCAGTTGTTAATTTTGAAAAGTATGTCTTCAGGAAAAAGTATCTTAAAAAAAAATGAGAGGAGTTCACGAAAATCCTTGGAAAAAAAACTCATGAAAAATTGTTTATTGTAAACATGGAATTTAAGAAGTCATAGATGAAAAACCCACACATTGCTAAGAATCTCAGTTTCGCCTCCCAGGCTACTCCACTGGACACAGTGGGTTGTCCAGTACACCTTGTTAGAATAACCAGGAGTAAGTTTTCATCCAGGACAGCCACATGTAAGGCTTCTTGGCTGGGCACAACAGTGGACCACTGTGGCATGTGTAGGCTTCTTTTTGAGGCTATGAGTGGTTGTAAAAGGATGAATTGACATTCACCATGTTATCCAAAAGTTGAAGATTTCTAAGAACATAATTCTCCCGATGATAAATTTGTAGTGTACATCACTTTAGGAACAAGATATTTGAGGAATTTGTTCATTTTTTCATAAAAAGGTGACAAATGCTTACACCTATTCTGTAGGGGCCTAAACCTTTCACTCTAAAGACGACAATTCTTGGTCATATGTATTGCACCTAATGCTGTGTATCAGTGTTTTCTTTTATACTACAGTTTTGTCTTACCAACATTAATCCTTGTCTTTTTGAAAATAATGCTGATGGTGTTCTTTGCTTTGTGACTTTGCTAAAGCATGAAAACTGATTAATCGCATCGAAAGTAACTTAATTTGAATCACACATCATAATATGGACTGAGCTTTAGATTTTAAATGTTTTCCTTTGAATTCTTCTGGCAGCTGCTATCAAGAAAAAGGGTGAATGTGGTCATGTTTTAAATTAAGGAATTCAGTGAAAGCTAGTGCTCGTCTCACATGGTTGAAGGGAGAGATAATACTTCTCAGAAAAGAGTGTAGAGGTTGGACTATCCAGCAAACAGCTGTTAATTGCAATTTTCCATCTAAGTATCTCTAGACATATTCATCCTTAGAGGCTGTAACTCTAGCATTCAGTAGCAGAGGGAAGCCTTTCCAGTTTTTGAAAGGGAATGTGCCAGAGGTGCTGTATTTGGGGAATACTTGTTGGAAAGTCTGCAGGTCTGCTTCTCTTGTTCTGTAGTGAAAGCAGTAGGGGTTTAATAGAAAGTTAGTCTTTTGTGTGCTTCATTCACCATGATCCTAAAAGGACATAGGGTGTAATTCCTGGGTTTTTCTCTAGCATTCCTCAAACCTGCTGGAAAAGCTAGATGAAAAAGCAAGGTTTGAGGCTCATTGTTAATGCAAAGTTTTAGGAGAATTCACCCATTTGAAGCAGTGCGGGATAGCTTACATCTAACAACTGGGGACTGTATGGGATGACTTATAAAACGTAAAGCTGGTCCCTGGCATTTTTCTATAGTATCTGCTTTACTTTCTGAAAGCCAGTCTAGCACACTATTGCTTTTTCTTCCTGGTGTTGTGCCTTGTGCATACTTTTGCTCTACTTTTTCTGTTGGTCATTTGACTTGACCTGTAAATCTACTGCAAGCAATGAGATAGGAAGGTGACTGCCATAGGTAAGTGCTTCTTAAAACAAAAGCTACATGTCAATCAGTTACTACCAGGGAGTCAAATGGATTTTTTTTTTTTTTGTGTCTAGTGTCACTATAGTGAGAATTTATGCCATGCTACTGATACAGCTGTCATTTCCCTATGAACTCCTTCTGGCTGGAGCTGTGGTCGAAACATAATTTCTTAGAATATTGAATATATATGTTTAACCACTTTGACGTGCTCACATTTTCTAGCTACTGAGTAAGTAAGTATGGTAGCTAATTAACTGAATATCAACTGTTGTTTGGGCTTGTGTTAAGACACAACACAAATTCTCTTCTAGATGTCGTTGTCCTTATGACAGTACTGCTCAGATTGGGGTGGCCTGAGGCTAAATCCGTGTTCAATAAAGGAAATTCTCAGACATTCAAATATGAGATGTTCAGGGGCAGAAATTAAATCAGATCAAAAGAGAGGACTGTAAAGCTGAACCTGCCTGAGCAGTGCTCACATTTATCCTTTTTTCAAGCTAATGATGTGCTAAAATCTGAGCATGAGCGAGTAAAAAGCCCTAGCGTGGCAACGCCCTGCTAACAACTACACTGAGTGTGTCAAAGACGCCTGTCAAAAAGACAGGTAACTTTATAAAGATTAAACTTTATAAAGATTGAACCTAGTAAAAAGAAGCATGATGACATACAGCAGAGCTGGCTGAATGTCCTTTCAGCTGACGACCCAGGAATATAAAACCATGCTGCCTCTTTGGTTTTGGAGAGGGGTTCCTCTTCAGAGAGCAATCAGCAAATGCTATACTTTGTTTTAGGACTCTGTTTCCATCTGTGCAGAAATACTTATTTTTAATTTAGCAAACTGTGTTTTTCCTATGGATTTCAGTTATAACACATCAGAATAATGCACAATCTTTTGTCAATTAGTATTACAGTGTCATACTACACTATAGTATTTAAGTTTGAGAAGAAAGCTGCAATAACATTGCTGCAAAACAGTTTTATTCCCTTTCTCCATTCCGGCTCTCATCATTAATGGTACTTGTTACAGTAAATTGGAAAGAAAAAGAGAGATCAAAGAGTATCTTTGTACTGGGCATGTTAGTTGTTCATTTGCCAGATAAGGCTAATGGATTATTGTTTTGCAAGTCTGCCACGTGAAAATTGGTGCATTTGATAACAATTGATATTAAGCACCTCTTCTGCCCTTCATGAAAAGTAAAGTAGGTGCTTTTTCTGTGCCCAGAACAGTGCAAGATGGGCAACAAAAAGATGTATTTTTATGCTAACTTGTCATTGTATTGGAGGAATAGATGCAGGATCATAAATGGCATAGTCATAAAGGTGAGGTCCTAATTTAGTTTGCAGTTGTATTTCAGCTTAGTTTTCTGTTGCCAAGAGGCATAAAAGTTACTGAGTTACACTGCATTCACCTCACGCTGGTCTCCTATCAAACAGAATATCAGTGGAACACCTCCACAGAGCTCTCTACATGAAATTGTCCTTTTGTACGTCTCATAATCGGTTGCAATGTGACCAAGCATCTGGTGGTGACAAGCAGACGTCTTTGATTTATTGGCTAATATCACTGCTTGTTAGTGGATGGTTGAGCAGGAGACTAAAAGAGCATAAAATCAGAGAGAATAAATTATGAAGGCACCGAACTGTGGCATTATAAACCCCTCCTTGTCACAGCTGTGACATCTCCCAGGAAATGTGGGATGAGAAAGACATTGCCTCTTCAAAGACAGTGGCCACTGTCTTCTGGTTTTGAGTTAAAAAAAAAAAACAAAAACAAACCAAAAAAACCAAAAAACAACCAAAAAACCCCAGCCCAAATCCGCCAGCATCTTACCTAAAGGGTTAGTGTTATCTTCTGCTTAAGCGATCTGCCTCAAAACATTGCATCTGCTTGGAAATTGAATTTATTAGCATCTCGTTCAGAAGTCTGGGGCATCTGAAGGATGGTGGGGTATGAGGGATAATCTCTACAGTGAGCAGGGATCTGTAGTTTCCTTAAAATGCTACCTGAGAATTGGATCAGAACCCACACTGGAAAAGCTAGGCTTAAGGTTCTGCTTCTCAGTTTCAGCATCAGTAGTTCTGCCAAGTAGGAATATACACGTGGTCACTGTCATACATAATGGTTCCCTGTGCTTTGTCCCAGCTAATGCATAGGTAAGTGGGGAATTAGCTTTGCAGTCTGTGGTGTGTTCTGTTTTACAAACACAACACTGGTTGCTAAGACAGACAGGTCTGTGCTGCATTGCAAAAGATTCTTTGTGGACTTGACAGGAGGATTGTAATGGGGCAGATGTGTAAACACATGACAAAAAAGGCTCAACTTTTAAGATTATGAGCAATCTTAAATGCACTTGCTGTTTTTAATCTGCTTTTTTAGTATGTAGCAAATTAACCAATGTATGTGACTGAACACAGCATTTCTGACAATCCCTCAGGACAGAAATGCAATAGATATTGACTAGTATTCACTGCTGACAATTATTTTGAGCCACAGAGCAGTGATAATTGTGACTAGTCATAATACGAAATAAACATTATGTATTATGTTTACTCAGTAAATCAACCTGAAGTATGAAATGAAGCAGATACTCACTATTTCACTCCGATGCAGTGACAAGGTGTTAACCTGACTAATGGCAACAAGCCATGCTGTGATTCAGTAGGAAGCCAGTTAAGAGATATAATACCTTCAAGGAATAAATATGGTCATTAACATATATAATTGACTGTTTTGTGTTAAAATATTTATGTAAATATTTTGTCCTCAAGTGGTGGACTAAGAACCAATTTAAATGGGAAAGTAAGGAAGTTTGTGTATGGTTCTAGTGACAAGTTTCATTTTACTATTTCAATTAAAATCCAGTGGGAGTTCTTGCAAAGTTCTTTTTAACTATTCGATGTTAGATAAGCTGTAGCCATAATGAGGAGATATTCCTTGTACTTTTAATGAGCAACAGCAGTAACTGGGTACGACTTACTGAGAAGTAAAAGGAAACTTTTAAGGATGCCCATTGGAACTATTTTGCTACTGTGGTTATCTGAGGGTATTAGCCTTGAGCAGATTCTGGGAACTGCAGAGAGAGGCTGCGCAATTAAAAAGGCAGGAATGAGCCAAGTAGCAGCTCTTAGTAAAGGGAAGAGAAGCACAGGCTAATGACATGAGACCCCTCAGGCAGGAGTACGCCAATATGGTACTACATAGCAGTTACATCAGCATGCCCTAAAACCATTCATGGATTTCAGTATGTAAGTGGGGAAGGAAAAAAAAAAAAAAAAGGAATTCCTGGAAGAAAGGCTTTGTGATTTTTTAAGTCTGATAATATTCAGGAAGATAGTCTTCCTAATAGTCATAATCAAAAATGTTAATCTGACGATACTTCATATATAGTATCACGGATAATAAATTTTATCTTGTACTAACAGAAATGTAGGACTGAAGGCTTGATAAGAAAGAGGTGCAAAGGATGAAGCCATGATGCTTACTGTTCCAGTATAGTTCTCCGAGTAGTCTTTATTCATTTTAGTTTATTTTTTTTCTTTTTTTTTTTTTCAAGTGGGAGCTGTTCTGCCTAATGGATTTGAATGTACTGAGTAGATTTGAAAGGATTTCTTTCATGTTCGCGTTAGTTCTAAAGCAGTTCAGCCTGTTTCTGCTTGGAGTTACAAAATGAAACAAAGAGTAAAATCTCCATAAAATATGCATAAAGATTTTAATAACGAGTCCCGAAAATCTCTCCTATAAATAAGAACCACTGATGAAATCCTGGTGTGGATTTTCAGTAAGAAGAAAAGCACGACACCTTGAGACAGAGTTCTCTTGTTTGCTAGACAGTGGCTATGTGTCAGTCAAAACGTTGCTGACAGTGAAAGACGTTCAAAAGCCACAAATACACAGAACCTTGAAAGACAAATTAGATGGAAGATAGTCTATTAATAGAAAATATAAAAATAAATACCAGCCAAAACAAGTGCTTCATTCAGAGTGTTTGAAAAATCAACTTGTCAAAATTGTCACAGGCATCAGGATCTTAGTGAATAGACTTTTCTTTCTCTAAAACATTTATTCTCATAATAGTAAAGAAAGGGTGAAAAAAACACTAAAAATAACTTGGGTATAGGAAAAGAAAAATATCTAAGAGATGAGATTAATTTCCAAGATGTGCTGCTTCAAAACTAAGAGATGTCTTTCACTTAAGACATGGGACTCCAGAGATCTGAACTTAGTGTGCAGTCCTACCAAAGACTGCATATAACCCAGGCAGGGCACTTACCTATTTCTTGGTTTACCAGCCACACGACAGGAATTTTAATTGAGTTATGACTTGATGCAGATTTATTTTTGCTTTACCATGTCTTCAGCTGTTGAATGGAAACATGATTGACAAAGAAAATATAGCTCCACTTGTATTCTTGATATGGTTTAGGCCTTATTAACACTTTTTGATTTAATGCTTTTAAGGATAAATGGTTTTAAATGTACATTCACTGAAAGGTCTTTGAACAATTAAGAGGAGCAGTAGTTGATTTTAAACTAAATGCATACTTTACCTAGAAATGTAGTTATTTGTTTTGAAGTAATACAAAGAAATCCTACTTACAGGAAATAAATACAGTGTATATTTCTGAAGATCAAAGCCAATTTTTGCTTTATCTTGAGAATTGTAATCTGTTTTGCTGTCGGGGGTAATAATTTTGTTTGATCTAGACTATTAGTTTTCATTATCTGTTCCTGATCAGATTATATTTTCCAAAGGTGCACATAAAGAGTTGGAGATGATGCAAACAACTAGTCCAGTGATTAATATTAAAACTTCGATTTAATCACCTGGATCGCATTGGAGAGCCTGAGTTGAGCTGTCTGAGTATCTGAATTCTTGTTTCATATCTCTTTGTGTTAGGGATAGACGTCCCATGATATACAGGACCTCTTAATAGCTGTGCGGACAGCTCTCAACTTTTGTATTTTTAAGAGTTTGTAAGTTACCCTCTTAACACTGATGTCATATGAATATTTTTTTGCCTTGAATTATTATTCTCATAAATCATGAATAAAAAAAATCCCAATCACAGTGTAGCTAATAGAGAGAAGCTTTTCAAACAGCCACTTCAAATCAGAAACCTGTCCCAGGATGCTCGGAGTTCTCTGCAGTAGCATATCTCCTCTGACTACTTAGGATGTCTAGTGCCTAGAACTCCCTCTGATAGGTTACCTCAGTGCACACCACTATCAATACTCACTAGGTAAATTCCAGTGTTACCCATGGTTTTGTTCTTTGCAGTTGCTCAAATGGAATGAAATATCCTACCAAATAAGAATGGCAGGATATTATGCAGATGTAGCACTAGAGTGGCTGCTCTGTTGTTCAGTCATTACCATTTTTGAGAAAGTACTTTGACTCAGATTGTCCCAGACAGTTTGCCAGCTTAACTGCTGTTGCATCTGCCTCAAGCAATGGCAAGTTCTCCCGTGAAGTTCTGGTTGATATGATTCATTAGTAGTTCACCATCCATCCAATGGTACATACAAGTGGATTCAAATCCCAGAAGTGCAGAGACCTACATCAAAGAGGAAAAGCATTTCTCTGCTGCCAAGCCCCTTACCCTGTACAGGGTTGTTGGAGAGACTGTTTAAGTATACATCAGGATTTCAGCTTGCATTTTGAATCAGAAAAAAGGCTCTGCACCATGAGAAAACTTTCACCATCAGGTATTAGTTGCTCTTCAGTATCTTTGCAATTAAACCATTACATGGCAAAGTGTAAGAGGCTTAGGAATAGACATTTCTTGTATACTCGAGTGAATGCAAGTGTAACCATGTGCAGCCATGTGTGGTGAGTCTGTCAGAACTAACAGCAGGAACTTTGATAGGAGTTCTCCATCAGTAAACCTGTTTGATAGCTCAAGGTCTTTGAATTGTTATTATAAGTGGCATCCAGTAGGGCTGCTGCAGTTCAGGGTCTGTCAGATTTCCCCACACACGCATATCTCTAGGGATTTATTACATTTCAGTTTTTCCAAGTTGTGCTGGGGCTAAAACTGTAGCCAACAACATGTCAACACAGACACGATTTTANCCCCGGATGATCCAATGATTTACTTGAAGAATTGGAGAGGCTGAGGATCAAGGTAGTGTGTGTCCTTCGTCTATTGGAGTACACTGGGGGGAGAATCATTACCAGCAATTAGTAAGAATGAACATTGCTCTTCCATGAGAAGGGATGCCTTTAATTGTGAAAAGCAGATCAACAGAAGGAGATGGACGAGGGGCAGCAAAACCAAAACAGGCTACATCAGGAATTCTTTTTTTTTTTTTTGAAATTACACTTTTGGCAACTTATTTCTGTATGAGTCAGTATTTGGAAGATGGAAGAACTACTACTTTAAAATTTGCATCTCGCTAAAAGAATTTACTATTATTCTCATTAGCAGCCTTTTCATTGATAATTAGCAGAGAATGGAAGTAGGCTCAGGAACAGACAGTTCTCATTTATATATATAATTTAAATGTCCCACACTGGCAAAGTATAGGGCTTTCTTTTTTAAGACTGGTCACTGAGGGAGACAGGAAAAGGGCCTGAAGATGAGGCAGCCAAAAAGCACTGGTGGTTAGGTTGCTGAGCTGACACCTGATCGGGCAGGGGAGATGGGGATCCACTTTACCAGTAGCAGGAGTAGTAGCAAAGTTGGATTTCCATACTGTAGTTAGAGCATGTAGCTGTTTATACTGTTCTTGCACTTGGCACAGCAGATTTAGGAATGCTTCTGCTGTAACTGCAGGATGACTTCATAAGTACTCTTGTGCACTTGTACAAAAATTAAGATGAATGTTCCATAGTTTTCTTGTAATCACTCTGCTTCATAGATTCATATTTAAATGTGATGAGTACTATAGAATCCTGAAATAAGTGAATGGGCGTATAGAGATTTTTAGTCTTACGAACCTCCAGAGAGCCCTGTGACACTAGGTGAAATTTCTAGTTCTCAATGAGTACGGAACTGGTTTACTGACTCACTAGGGTACTAAATCAGATTGTAACTTTGGCAAGAAAGCTTATCACAAGGCTTTATATTTGTTTGACATTCCTCTCACCTACATACCCATTTCTGGATGTAATAATGTGCGCTCAGAAAATAATAAGAAAAAATAGACCTGAGAAAGCATGAATGCATATTGGTATATTATGTAAGAGCTGTGTCCAGAGTCCTGCCATGCACTGTACACTCTTGTCAGAATAGCAGCCTTCACTCATATTTCATTTTTATGATACGCTTTTGGTTGAGGAAGGTACTGTAGGAAAACCATCCTACCTAAGTCGAAAATAGGATCAGATATTCCTTATCAAATCTTACTTCGCCAGACAAGATCACGTCTCATTATCTATCCTTTTAATTCAGAGTTCCTAGTATTTCTCCAACCAAAGGTTACTTATTTTTTAAATTTGTTCCTTATTTTTTAATTCCTATCAATTTGATGTGTCCTACTACAACTGCTTCAACTATGTATACATCTCCTGCAGGCTTTCTTAGGAGAGGCAAATGTTGGGGGCTGTATAGGAATTTGGCTTATTCCTATTAGGGAGTGTGGTAAAGGGGCCCTAAGCCTGAGTTGGTCCATACAACAAATTAAGCCTAAAACAGGATAGAGATATAGTCCAAATGGAGCAAAGGCTTTTGACCTTCCTTGCCCAAGGCAAGCTCTCAACACACAAATAAATCCTAGATGAAAGCATTTTTTCAGCTGCTTAAATCAGGCTTCTTTAAATCTATAGTTCCCAACCCTAAATAGTACAATCTTTATTTCTTATTGCATGAGATAAAACTACTGTAGACAATGTGAATGGTTCTTTCTTTTTTTTGGTTTTTTGTTTTGGTTTTAATGATAGTGGCAGCCTGACAGAGAGAGATTGTGATTCAGCAAATGGGCATTCAGGTGCTCTTTGATTTGAGTTAATTTTGTTTGTTTGTCACTGGTATAGATCAGAGAGAGCTTTTTTGATAGCCCTAATAATAAAGGGTGACCTGTGAGTAAATGTTGGGAACTATCCTTGTCCTCTATGATCTCTATATAACCTATTAAATTACCAGAACATGAAATCATCACTATCTCTGTATTTTATTCCAACGTAGCCTGGGCATAAAATAATAAATGGTAAAATAGCCAAGACTAAGAAGCTTGCTGACTTGGCTTTTTTTAACAACATATATAAATGTCGTATATCTGTGTGTCTGTATCACACAATGTTCAATGCAATAGATGCATTCTGCTCTGGAGCCAGTGAGGTTACCCCAAGAATAACTACTACCAAATACATCTTTCCCCTTGACACACATCAGGGACTCTCATATGTAGTAATCCATCCTCTTATGTGGAAAGCTTCTTCCAAGGTCAGACCATGTTTTAAGCGTTCATTCTGCTGGAAGATATTTGAGCCCAATGCATGGTCAAAGCCCATGTTGTCCAGTGTCTGAAATAATACCTGGATGTGTTATGTGTATTCCTTTACTGAGGTAGAGGTCCCTCTGGTTGCTAATCCAGTGAAATGGGTTTGGGGTTTTTTGTGGTTTTGGTTTTGGTTTTTTTTTTTTTTCCAAAAAATTTAACTGCTTTGTGAAGGTGGTTTAATTTCTATGAAGATCCTGTGGAAAAGGTTTTAGTCACAGTCCTGTCTGATTATCAGCCAGCTCTTCCCTCTAGGTCTTCAGTATTACTCTGTTAAGCTGGAGGCTGTGGAGTTGAAGAACAAACACTCCAGGGTCCCAGCTCTTCTGTAGCCAGGTGAGCCATAGACATCAGAAGCTTGGCAGGGTCTCCTGCAGGGCTGTTGGTGATGCTGGGTGCTTTAACAGCTGCAGTCTTTCTGGATCAGCACTTTTGCACACATGGAAGCAGTAACGGGCAACAGCCTGTTGCTACCCATGGAGTGCTCCCCTTTGTCCCCCCCACCTCGGCAGCATTATGAGCTGCTCTCCAGGCTGCAGGGTCCCCACGTCAGGGGCAATTCTGTAGGCTGGCAGGTAGGGGGGACGCTTGGAAGGAGCCTTCATTTTAGAAAGGCCGTGTTGCAGTACATCTAGAGCAAAATATTGCAGATCTCATTGCTGACATATTTTTTTATCCTAGTTCAGACAGAAAAATATTTCTGAAAACAAAATGGAACTGAAAAATCTGTTGTTGTTTTTAAAGAGCTGAGGCATTTCTACAGTAGTTATACCAGTAAGTGTGAACATTGTCCTTTAGTTTACTGTTCCACAAATGTGGAAAGGGTTTCGAACTGGAGCTGGGGAGTGTATGCTCTATTGATTATAAAAATAATACTAATTAGCTGAGGCCTTCAAGATACCATTTCTTTTTTCCAAATAGAAAATATTTTTGTCCTGAACACCTGCCTGTCAGTGGAAAGTACTGGATGAATTCCTTGTTTTGCTTTACTTGTGTGTATGGGTTTTGCTTTACCTGTTAAACTGTCTTTATCCCAATCCATGAGTTTTCTCGCTTTCACTCTTCTGATTCTCTTCCCCCCATCACAATCAGGTTGAGTGAGCAGCTGCGTGGACCCAGTTGTTGGCTGGAGTTAAACCACAGCAAGGACATGGAAACTCCCGTCAAGAGTATGGGAAAAAAGTCAAAATTAAATTACTTGGTTTCTCCCTACCCATTCAGATGGCTAGCATAGTGTCTTATAACAGTTTTACCAACTAGTCATCAGCTGCAGCTTTTGTATCTACTTAAAAGTGTAGGATGGGCAATGTGCAGTGGCTAGAGAATCTTCAGCTTTATTTAATCACTTCACTTTGCATTTGAAAAGTAATTCATCATGGAAAGTCAGTGGGGTATAGAGAGCACTAATTGCAGCAAAATATCAAGGACAGTTTTCCTCTGTCTTAATTAAACATTAATGAGTAAAGTTATTTGCAAATGCATGCTGCAGGGATGGACTTGTCTATCCAAGTTTTGTAAATACTGACACTGGGTGTCAAAATAAAACACCTTAATTGATTTATACAGAAATAGTTTAAAAAGAATGCACCTGGAGTGACATTTCTCTAGCTTTTTATAGAGTAGTTTCCTGATGAATTATTTATAAAGAAACTTGGCCTGACCTATCTTAATTACACAAGTGATTGTTTCCAAACTAATCAATTTTGTAAGTGAAGTGAATTCTCTCCACTGTCAGTCCTTAGTACTTCAAGGAGGAAACAGAGTAAGAAATGCATCTTTTGACAAAAGTTCCTGCTGTATCTATCAGTAGGCTGCCAATAGCATCCTTAAAGTTACTAGTGAGCTCAACAGAACGCTACCTCTAATCTCAAGTTATCCGTTTATTAATGAGGAGTAAGAAAGTATTAAGAAAGGCTGTGAAAAATCCAGTATCAGTTAATTTTCAATGCCTAGCGATAGGGCATATCAAGTAAATAAAGACAACAGAACGAAGGGGACAGATTGTTTAGTATAAAGAGGTTGTTGGAATTGTAATGCTGTGTAACAGGTATTCAGTATTTCAGAAACATGTAAGACAAGAACTGGTTCAAATCAAATAATTTTCTTCTCTAACAGTATGTTTCCATTTAGTTCCTAAATATTTTATATACAAATATTTTTTTATATATTGGATTTATCATGATCAGTTCTCAAAACCAAAGGAAACATAAAAGCCAGTGACACCTGAAACTTTTGACTTAGTAGAATAAAGGTGTAATGAATGACAACTGCTTTGCAGTTGGAGGAAAGTGCACCTATCAGAGGGTAATCGAATACACTCTTCTAATAGCTGTAGTAGAGAAGAATGTTGAATAGAACAATTCCAGAAATACTCTTTCTGAACTTGTACTAAATCATGCTTTTGGTGAAAATACATGAACAGAGACGTACAGGAAGAAACTGATTTTGGTAAGAAGAAAAAAAAAAGAAATTTAAGCTCTGCTTGAGGTAAGCTTTGCAATCTATGCAGCTTTCTAGAAAGTTTCATATACGAGATTATATCTTTCCTGTATCAGACATATTGCTATTACATATTCCTAAAGTTAATATTGCTAAAATGCTTTTTGTGTGTGTCCGATATTCACTACATTAATCACATGTAGTTTAATTCCTAAACATTCCAATTATACTTTGAAATCTTCCCCAACTTTGGAGGGGAAAAAACCATCATTGTGATTGACAAAGTGTTTGACAAAACAATTCCCAGAATAATTTTTAGTGGTTCACTGTCAGATTAGAAAAATGTATCAGGTGTGGTTACAAAGAGATAGGTGGCACAGCTCAACATTTCCATTAGACACAGACAATAGAATTAAGAGTGACTATTACAGTTACGTGTGACAGCAGATGTATACCTTGGGACATGATTAAAATTCAAAGTGATCTTGAGATGCTTGGAAACAACTCCCCCAGATTACTCAAAATTTGAAGTTTGAAATACCGTGTTCTACACCCAAGCATTGGTGAATCAGCTTCACCAATAAATGTTGCAGAGTAACGGGCTAAGGAGCAGGTCTGTAGTACAGGATATGACCAATAATAAGGTTAGCAGATGAAGATGGTGTAATTTCAAATTTTTCTGAAAGAAGTTCATATCATAAGGCAATGTATTAACAGGAAAGAGGATCTGTTAAAAAAAAATGCCAAACCAAGAAACAAAACATGAGGCAGTCTGTGCAATTTCATTGCTACTAAAATCTGAGGGAGAATACTGTGCCCGATTTTGGTCACCATGTTTTAAAACAAGGACATGGACTAGAGCAAGAGTTCAGAGAACATTAATAAGGGGAACCGAAGTGTTAGCAACCTTGACTGAAAATAAGACACTGGAAAAAGTGGGCTTTTTTATTTTGCTGTACATTGAGTGGAGACTTCCAGTGCATAATTGGCTGATGTAAAAGGAAAGGTGATAATCTGTTCTCTGAGTAAGTAGTTGGAAATACTAAACTGAAAATGTGAAAATAGACATCCAGACCCTTAGAGATACCAGAATTAGATGGTCTATAGAGCTTGTATGGTCTCTGCCACCACTAACTGGTTAGATAGTACTAGATGCTCTTAGCTGTGGCCTCATTGCCTTTCAAAATATCCCTTTCAGCCTTGTTTCCCGTTGATTCTCCTAACAAGTAACTTGGCAGATTACTGTGTCCCTCTGAGAATTTACTCTCTTTTAAATGTCTGCAGAAGAACCTTTAAGTCTAGTGATTATTGCAATTCCCATTAAATTGAAGAAATAATAAACAATTAGAAACTGGCTTTTGTTCTTTTGGAGTTGTTCCTATTCAGTGAAAAGTCAAGATTGACAGCATGGGGGCATTCAGCCTTTACCAGGAACATAGCTGTCACAAGACTGACCATAACGTCACCAGCTTGATCTGCCAATTACCAAATTCAATCATTGAATGCCTTTCCCTGAGGAATATAAACTATTTTCTAAGCATCGTTGGTCTGCATGAGAAAAATAGAGTATTTAATGATAAATCCTAGAATTCTTTTTTTCTGATAAGAGATAGCAATGAACACAATAAGCACTGAAAGATTCCAAATATTTGCCATAATACGTTCAAACTTAGAAAACACTGAATGTGAAAAGTCAGTTAAATAACTAGAAAGCCACAAATACGGCTATTGATTTATATTTGTTTCAAATAGTAGATTATGTACAATTTCAAGAATAAAATATAAAATATGTCTTCTTGGCAATATCTTATTTTTTTGAAGGACTGAGAACAGACCCGTGTTTATTTTGGTGGACTGTTTGGAATTACTTAGTTGAGAATTATTTGGAGTTCCTTTTATTGGAAAGGTCTGTGTGATGTCAAAATACGAATCAACAACTCGGAGTATGGTCTATAGCAAATTTTTAGGCAGGTGCAAAGTCTGGAGAATCAGCATTTGTAAAAAGACCTGTATGTCTGAGATCATAAGTTACTCACCTCAGGTTTTATTCTGTTTTACATAAGAAGGAATAAAAAATTCAAGCTATCTTACCATTCTGAGGACCTCAGTGTGTATTATATGTGTTGTTCTGGGGTTTGTTATGGTGCCTCCATACTGTGGCATGCACTTGCTTCACAACAAATGACTAATATTTATGTCACAGGTCTTGCAGGTTGTTGGGCCTTGTAATTTATTTATTTGTTGGTTTTCTTTCTTTGTTTTCAGTGATAAGAGTAAAGGCCCCATCCCGCTTTATCACTGATGCCCCTCTTGCCACATTCACACAAGAAACCCCAAAAGATAGCGTCTTCTCTTTCATGCTGAAATTTTTGTCTTCCTGATCTTGGGAATGCACGTACCTCAGCGGCTGGTTTCCGTGGGTGGCTGGAACCACTTGCCACATCTCCTGGGACCAAGCGGGAGGGAAGCGGCGTGAGGCAGACAGGGGGATCTCTACCTCATCCAGGACTGGTGCCGGCTCCTGAGGGCGCGGCCAGTCTCTGCCCACCGGCTCGTGCCTCAGGTGGATTGTCATGTGCCTTGTCATTCTCTTTGGAATGTTCTGGAAGCGGGACGTGGCCAGGGGTGGTGGCCGTCTTGGAGTCGTAGGTGACGGTTATCCAGCAGGGACTCGTAGTCCTGCAAGGTAAGGGAGCCGGCCCAGAGAAGCGCTCCCCCGCCAAGGCTTCGGGTGCCCCTGGATCGCCGGGGGCCAGGCCGGGCTGGGCCGCTCCCACAGCAGCCTTGTTCGGCCTTGTTCAGTCAATGGTCTTCAGCGAGTGCTTGAGGCAATTTGTTGTGCTCTGGATCTCTACAGGAAAGGTACTATGAAAGTAATTTTCTCTGCTCTAAAACATGTGAAAAACCATTCTGCAATGGAGAAACAAATGGTATCTGCTGCTCTGGGTGTGTGGCGGTGCTGAGCAGCCGCTGGGCACAGGCCAGGCAACAGCTGCTTGGGGACGGTGTCAAAGAGCCAGCCTCTCACAGGACTGTGCTTTACCTCAGTGGTGGCTCTTTGAGCCATAACATTCAAAGTGAGTTTTTACTATTGTCTCACTGGGTGACTTCTCCATAATACTATGCTTTTCCCCCTGACCACTGGGGTCCACAAAACCAGCAGGTCAATAACTTTGGTCTCTAACTGTTAGGAATTAACTCACTTGAATGTTTCTTACTGCGTCCTGGTGAGGTGATGCTACAGACATTTCTGCTCTCGCTTACTTCAGCCTCATCTTCTTGTCTTGCTCTAAACTAGTAACGTTGGCTTCCTTCCACCTTTGTGCATTCTAATTTTTTTTAAATACGCTACTTTGTTGCGTTTGTTGCCCTGTATGTGCCTATTGTGTTGCCAATGTGTAGCTGATAATCCATCCTGATTTCATCACCACTATTTTGTATACATCTCCTTCTTTGGCATTCACTGGTAGATTACTGTGACCTTAACTGCCTTATGGATATTGGAGCAGATGAATAACAGTGATTACAGGATCTTATGGTTTAATAAGTCTTGGCATTGGCGAAAACTCCAAAGAGTGCGATGTAACTGTTGTAGGTAGGAAACCACACGTGCTTCATCTGCATGTGTCAGTATTGTACTTTTCTGGGGAATTACCATCAAACGTGTAGTACTTGTAGAAAATAGAATAATACAGCAAATTGGAGGTTATAATGCAAAATCAGTAGGCAGATTGCCTTCACTTGTAACTGACAGCTACAATCTAATATTCTTGAGAATTGTCCAGGAAGAAAGTACAAAAAGAGGGCCACAGTCTTAGAGTGCTACAGCTCCGTTCTCCTATTGTTTGCACCACCTCACACTCATTAGAGCACTGCTTGGAACACAATTTCTAATCCACAGCTATAATTTGCCCAGGCTGTGGTTTAGAAATTGCTCAGTGTTTCTTCATGCACAACAGAGCCTTCATTTACCGATTTTACACACATTTACATGTTGCCTTCTATTTTAGCCAGGTTTGGGGTGACAACCTTGCCATGTGAATGTAGTTTGAAACTTCTCCCCCATACATTATGTTGAACAGATTTTTCTTTTCCATAGTTGGAGAGTGTCATAGCTCAAGACTGAGTTGTGTTTTCCCATACTTACCTTTACAGCGTGATTCCTGCAGGCTTTTTCCATGTGGACAAATGTTAAGAGGAATAAGTGAAATGAGAAATCCTCCTTTTCAACTTTTTGTGCATTTGTGTTAATATAAAATAAAAACTTCAGCTGCACCATATTGTAAAACCTAAAAAACGTAATTGACAACATGGTTACTTACTACTCAGCATTTCTAAATGACAGTAGATTTGGTTGAATACAGGACCATCTCATAATTGTATAAAAATTAATGCTTCTGGCCATTTATACTGCATGTGAAAACATTTAAATCATGGTGTGAATTGCAGCAAAAAAATTTCAGTTTTCAATAACAGTTTAAGAAACTTTAATTTCTTATTTCCTCTTATATTTTGCAAACAATAGCTCATGGTGGCATTTACCCTTCAGGATAAGGTTAACAGATGCTACCTAATTTTTCTCATATGCATGTCATTCAAGATGCTGTGTCTATCAGTATTGGTGGAATATTAAGGATTTTTGAGAGAAAATGGATTGAAGCTGAAATTTGTCAGATGTAATCCAGCACTCCACACTTGAGCATGCAAAAACTGAACTTTGGAATTTGTTCACCTGCAATTATCTGTTGTATTTTTAGTTCTACTTAGCAATGCAGTTCATGTTTTTTCAGATTTCAGCTAGTCCCATTTGAAAGAAGGAAGCATAACTCAAGGAGTAGCCATTTGATGGACCAGAGAATCTGAATATCTCTGAAGTCTACCGATAGCTTCTGCAAAACAGAGCTACCATTTATATTAAAAGTTTTGGAAGTGTTATTTCTGTACTGAAGCTCTTGATATGTACTATGGTGCAAGTTTTTGGTTGGTTCCTTTATTTTTATTAATGATACAGTTTTTCTGTGGTTATGGCCATCACTTGGGTGCTTGATTTTCTATTTCTGTCTGGAGTGCCTGTAGATGTATTCGTACATCAAAAATAAAGATTTCATCAGGAACTTGTTGCTGATGCTATTTGCAGACGTGTCTGCACTGTGCAATGGATGAAGCAGAGTCCAGAGATTGCCTAAGCTGCAGGGGTCTTAGCTGCTAGGTTCTCTGGACATGGCACAACATTGCCAACTCTTACTCAGTTGCTGTTATCTACGTTCTCAAGATGTTTCAACCCATTTAATGTGTTTTACCAGAAAACACAGCTTCAATATGTTAGTGCTTAATAGCAGTCAGTTTGGGGACTTTCACTCGTTCTCTTTTTGACATGCAGACCCTTCAAATCCTGATTAGTCACTCTCCAATGTAAGCGTATGCTGTTACATTTCAGATTGATCCTTACACCATTTTCATTATTTCTGCACCCTTCCTACTTACTTCTCTGTATTTTTACTCTGTGGCCTTAGAGAAATTGCCTGTAGCCATACTACTTTGCAATAAAGTCTCAGCCTTGTTACCCCACCATTCCCTAACTATGTGGAATAAACAAAAGGAGGAATTAAGGACCACCCACATTTTGAAAATAAGACCATCATTAAAAGGTGTTTTATTTCTGGCACACTGGAAAATTCCCCAGTAGGAGGAACGTTTGAAAATATGGAAGCAGTGATTCCTCACTAATGTACAAGTATGGAGTAAGGTCTTACGGAAGCTACATGACATTGTTAATCTTGCTGTTTTCTGTTTCAGTTATGACTTTTATTTTCTCTTCTTCTACAGTTGTATGAATACTTTTTAAATGACACTAAAACCAGGATATACTGTCATTGATTTACATGTTCCTATTTTATTTAATAATCAAATGCAAGGGCTTTTACATCACCATGAATAGAGAGGTCATCCCCCTACAGCATGTTTTAGGACAGTTAAAATGGAGAAGTATAACTGTAATGACTAAAAAGGTTCCATGAAACTAAGATAAAGGCTGTGAGTCACAGAACATTTTGCCTGTTCCTTGTGCCTACAGTTCTTATTTTTTATCCAGTCATTGGGCAGTGGTGTCAGTATAATGGGCACGTGGAGCTGAAAAACCACGGGCTGTATCCTTGTTTCTAAGCTCACAGGCTGGAGATGCGTTTGCTTGGTTTAAAGTGACCCATAGCTAAAAACAGTTTACTGTATGGGTTGTGGGGTTACAGCTCCAGAGAAGTAATTTTTTCAGAATTACCCTTTTTGCCAGTTTATTTCTGGCCCTCAAACAGTAGCTTATGAACTACGACCAGAGAGGCACAGTATTTGTACTGCTTGTTCAAGCATCTGGAACTGTGGTTTTCCCTGCCCTGGCAGTGCAGGAAAAGGAAGGACTCTGCACTTCAGTTTGGAAGTTATCAGGCCATAAGTAGAAATGTCTTTAAAACCATAAGCACACCATACACCAGCAGAGTGTAAAAGAAGCCTATGGATTAGCTGTAATGCATCTAGAAGACGNCTGGTCTCTGTGGCAATGACCACATACGTAACCACAAATACGTAACAAAGTAATGTGTCATATTTATGATTGGTTTAATATATGTCATATGTGTATATTTCATCTATATTTATACACACAAAATACTGGGAGGGAGTGTGTAAATAAAAAAAAAAGTGGAAAAATCTCAAGAAGTTATTTAGATAGGAGTGGTAGAGGAAATGAACATAACCATAATAACTCTCATGGAAGTGTTTAAATTAGCTGGGAGAAAAGAACCAGTGTAATGGTACCTTGATTGTAGAGCAAAGGTGAGAAGGAGGTGGCTGTAAATTGTCAGTTGCTATACAGTAAAAGAGGAGACTGCTGATAGTGCAAAGTGTTGGAACATATACAGAGTTTAAAAGAACTCAGGCATATGAAGTTCAAAAAAACCCCTAACAAACTGGCCAGAAATATCTTAAGCTATGTGATCAGTACAGGTAAGTTCTCAGGAAAGGAAGGCAATTCAGTTGAGTGTACATTGTAGGCAGTGGTCTGCAGCAGGGTTTCTGAGGTAACAATCAGTACTGCAGTTCACACAGTACTTCTTAAAGGTCGAGGTGGTGCCTGACAGTGTTGTGGAGAAACTATTGTTTGTGGGCCAAGAGGTTTCCAGATGAATAACTGGGACACGAGAACAATTTAGTGAGGACCAGTGATTGTGCCTGGACCAAGGCTCTCCCCAGCTGGCTGTGTTGACAGCCTCATGGGATGCAGGCACCAAGGAATCCAAGGGTCCCCTGTGGTTGCTGTCTGAACTACCCCCAACCACAGCAGAGAGAAACCACTGAAGTACACGAGGTTTTATGGGTAGGAAAGACAAAATAACTGAGCTTTAGTTTGTGTGGAGCAATTTCATTGACTACCTTAATGTTTTAATATTGTCGTACACATTCTACTCTCAAAGTATCCCAAGGGAATGCACTCCATGGCCAATTTTTGAATCTCCAGTAAGTAGTAGTATTTTGAGTTGCTGTGTGGTAGGTGTTACACCTAACAATATTAGTAGTTGTTTTCATATATAAGACAAACATAGATAAAGGTGTTGGGAGCTGGAAGACATTTTATGTTTGCTATATATGTATTTGTTTATTTTAATTATAAAATACAAGCTTTTATTTTTAAATTTATCCCGAAACTATTGTACCCATAAGTAGTCAAGTACCATAAAACACAGTGTACTTTCTGTGTTTCTGATTTTCACCTTTCACAGCAGGGTATGCATTGTCTGTCAAGTTAAACAGTCTTCAAAGCAGAAATCTACTATTTAATGAAATTCAAGAAAGCTATTATTGTGATTTGTCAGTACTCTGGTCTTTATTTGTTGATGGTATTCATGTTTGATTTCCTGTTTATTTCCAGCTTTAGTTTCTTTTGGTTGCATATGCGCTGTGTGGTGGTACCAAACCTGCTGTTAAAAATACATGAGAATGAGCTTCGTCTCATAGACAGCCTCACTTGAAAGGCAGGATGTCTTTATGCCAAGCTGTCCGATTTATTCTCTTTTCCTAATGCCCCCTTGAGAGACTTCTTGTAAGCACTAATCTCTTACATGACTGATGATACAATGAGAGAGCTGGAGGTTAAGGTGCAGGAACAGGACAGGGGTAGGAAAATGATCCCTTCCTTCCCTATCAATATTTAAAGATTAAGGTGTGTTTATATTGCTCATACAGTACATTTGCCAGCTGGAGCGCTCGCTGCCAAGGCTGTAATGCTGCTCTGAGCCACCCAGCCTTTCCACTCAACTAAGTTGTGCGCTACAGATGGACTCAATGATTGTTGTCACTTGTATTTTATATACGTGACCATGTAGTGACAGAAAGCTATGCTGCTCCTCTTGTTCCTGTACTCATTCCCTAATTGCATTATCTTGACTTTTGAGGGCTCAAATCAGCAATAGCTTACTAAAAGACTGTATGAAGACAGTGTGTTAAATGAGGTCCTTCTGCTCTGTGGAAAAAACACACACACTGCATCAAAGAAATTGAGCTTCTGGAATGAATAAAGGAATGTTTACAACATACCTTTTTAACTTCCAGTGTTACCAGCTTCGTAGCACCTCTAATCTCCACAAAATGTAAAGCATATTAACCCAACAGATAAATTGTAATGGGCTGTGGTAAGCTTACATGAAAATTTTGAATTAAAATCCTTGCGTTTCTGTTAAACTGTTTTTCAAAACTAAGATTGCGAGGCTGGTTTGCAATTTGCCTAGTGTCCCAACTCAGATTTCTTTTTCTTGCAGTCAATTTGAGCAGTTTCTATTATCTTCCAGTCCCAAATGAATCAATCAGCATCTGACGCAGGCTTGTGGGTCCTCAGCCATGTTTGCCCAAGGCAATGGAAGTGAAATCAAAAGCTACCTCTATGAGTAGGGATTTATAACTCAACACAGCAAAATAATGTTGTATTCTGTTGAATACAATAAAATACACCATGAATAAATTAGACTAGCTCTATTTACTGCTTGTTGTGAATTGGGATTTTTGAGCTTATGCAGGGATGTAATCTATTTAGTCCTTTAGGATCTGATTCTTTAAGATGCCTTTCATTCTGATCTGAAGGGATGTTTGTCCCTTTCAGTTTCATAGCCTGAAGTTTATACTCTTAATTGAAATTTAATAGATTCCCTCAGGTTATGATAACTCCTTATTACAGTCGCTGTATACTAGCTTTGTTCATTTCTGAGACAAAAAATAATAAAAAGCATTTTTCATTCAGTTTCCTCCATTGTTGAGTGCCACCTAAGAACATTTTTGAAAATGCTAATGGTTATTAAAGTGCATTGGTGTTCATAACACATTTTGTACTGATTTACATGCAAAATCATCAGACAACTGTCTCTGACCAACATATCTTGCTAGATGACTAATTTGCCCTTGATTATCACAAGTTATGGAAGAACCATTACTTTGCGACCTAATTACATAGATGAAGGCAAAAGGACTCTTCAATGAGTCTAGGGAATTAATCTGCCTAAGTGTTTGAAACTGTCAAGAAAAGCAAAAATTTGGAGAGGTTGCTGTATAGTTAAAAACGGGTAGACTTGTTAGAGGAGAAATGGCGGGACCCTACTGCACAGGGAAGTGAGCACTTCAACAGGCAGCAAATCTTGCATCGTGCATCACATCAGTCACTTGGCTTTATTCCTGTAATGTGGCAGGGCTCAGGGGCGGCTCGTACCCTGTATAAAAGTGCAGCAATGTGCACTGGCTGTCCAGCAGAGGAGAAGCCTCTTAAACACCCTCAACTAGCGAAGTTTTTGATGTCTGTGTTTGCGTCAGGGTATCACAGGCAGGGACAGACAGGTCCATCAGAAACTGCCTTTGGAAGCCTCCAAACCAGGGGTAGCAGAGGGAGTGAGGTTGTGTTTACATTTCTATCCCTTTCAAAGACTTAAATTCATAAGTGCTTGCAAGCATTTTAGCCACTTTCTTACTTATCTCTACAGGAGTTTGTGTGGAATCGTTAAAAAAGTGGTTTGTTTATGTGGCTATTACCAGTACTATACCAGTAGTGGAAAAACTGAACTAATCGATGTAGTTATAAAGAAAGTATATAAAGAATCAAGGGTCTAATAATGTGTATGAAAACTTTTTTAGGTTTATCTCAGTTAATTTAAAAAGGCCAGCCTACGTGCCATACAAGTATACAGTTGTTCCCTGGTGACTAGGTAGGATATATTTTGTGTTTAATAATGTCTTTATATAAAAGCTATGGATTTCACAAGCTAAGAAATCTGAGAACATGCTACAATTACAACCATGATTTAATAAGGCTTGTCCTTGTTCTGTGGCTGCTTGACTGAAAATAAAAGCCTGTGGTTTATACCTGAGGGAACTAAGGTTTTCTTAATTTCAAACATTTATTTCAAAATGTAAAGGGTAATACTGAAAGACAGGCATGCTTATTGACTTCCTTGTAGAGCAGCTGTAACTTTTTGAGAGTAAACTGTAAAGAAATCTCCAGATTTAATTTGCATTTTGAATTCAGAAATACTTCAAAGCTGCTGAGAGTCGTGTGGATGCATAGCCAGTTACTTTAAAGGAGCTCAAACAGTTTATTTTAGAGAAATAGAAATTAATTTGTTACTTTCACTAAATATTTGAAAATAGGAGGAATGTAGTGGATCTGTGGAAAAACTACTGCGGTACGGTATCACAGCAATGTGGTTTACAAGTACTGTGTTTTACTGCTCTCAGGTCTGTGCTGGAAAGGGTAAGGCCTCATTTGGGCCAGAAAGAGAAGCTATGAGGCATGCTCATTAAAGCACTTACAGAGTCACCAGAATTGGTTTATGAGCAGAGCTATATATATCTGGGGTGGTTTTTTTTCCTCTTACTTGCGGTGTGCTGGTTGGTGAAAAGCCTTGTTTTATGTAAGCTGGTAGGCAGTGTGGGGCTGCGGGGCTCTCATCAGGAACACCCTAGACTGACCTGGATGCTCTCAGAAAGCCCTGAATGATATGAGGCAAAATATTGTGGCCTATAAGTACTAAAACTAGGAAGTATGCTATCTTTTGGTAGTCTAAATTTTCATCAGCTCCAAAATCACCCCCAAGATGTGAGCAAACGGGTGTGAACAACAGTTACTTGTGGTTGGGAAGGCACAAGGAGCACTGCAAGCCATCTTCTGCTGCCCCTGAGTTTGCCTCAACACAAAAGACAGTAAGGTCTCCAAGAGGAGATGTTTTGGAGTCTCTAAACCAGTCAAGCTGTCCTTTCATCTGGACAGTATCTGCAAAAATGATAAATTCTACCTGTGACACAGTCTAATGTGACCATTTGGGAATGGCCATCTGAACTTAATTGCATAGGAAAATGGAAAGGCTCTATAATCTGTTACTGATCAAGTCCTTCAGAGATTAAACATGTTGATTCATGCATTTACTTGATATTTAAGGGCTGTGTGTTGCCCAGGTCCAATTACAAGTTTGTACACAGTTATGTAGGTTAAATATTTGCTGTAAGAAACAAGGTGCATGTGAAGGAAGAGCTAGTGTTGTCAGCAATAAGTCTGTTGGGGATGGCATCTGTCAAATCTTGCTTAGAGAGTACAACTGGGACAGCGCTGCTTGTAATAAATCAGCAATTGTCAAATGGCAGTTATTCAGAAATGCGAGTGATAATAGATTAAGATCACTTGTGGGTCAATATTCAGGAGACTGTTTCAGCTATTTTGTATATTTACCAAGAAAATCAATATTAGGACTGGGAGGGAGTGTCAGCCGATGTTCTGGTCCTATGTTTCCTAAGAAAAGGAGTTTAAGTTGTATTGGTCCTTTTCTCAGTCCACTTGAATTTTTATTTTCAATTTGAATGAGGAGTTTTATAACCTGCGAAACCAAAGATAAATTAAAATTGCATAATAGGGTGTTAGTGAAAAAGGCTTACATTTTGACAATAAACTATAGAAGAATAAGGTTGGTTTAAGTGTACCAGGCAGTGACACCTTCTTGGAATTGTAAAAACCTGATGGCAAAATAGGCAAGGGCTCGCCAGTCACTGCATTTCTCATTACCTGCAGCGGAGGGCAGTTTGTACCTGCTGTGTATTCAGTTCTGGGACAAGGAGTGTGGCGAGAAGGGCTCTTCCCCTGTGTGTGCAGTTGGGGTCCAGCTCGAGGAGAGGGGCTGAAGGCTCTCTGCCGGCACAGCCTGGCTGGGGGATCAAGCTGCTGGGATATGAGGGGCTGGGGGAGCGCAGTGACTGTCCTGGTGGGGGCTTGGTGGGGAGGAGGATATGGTGGCAGATGAGCTTTGTCTGTGCCTCCTTGTGCCCCTCTGACAAGGGCCCATAAGGCTTGTGTGGGATTTGATCTAGGTGTCCACAGAGCTGCAGGAGTGCAAAGCAGGGCTAGAGGGAGGGTGCAGCCGGGAAGGGGGGGGGCACAAATGTTTTATTTTTGGCAAAGTTATAAATGGTCAAACCCAGATTAAAAAGACAGTAGTCATCAGAAGCTGCAAGATCAACTCCTTTTTCAGCCATGGTGGCTCTTAGAGCAACTCAGTCTTGTCTTTCAGCTCTGTCACTTCTCCAAGTTTGTGATTCTGTAGGTTTTGGGGTTTGGTTTTGGTTTTTTTTTTTTTTCTTTAAGTTAAAGGAGGTATAGGATCTGGGGATACATTGAGATGGAAGGTAGTTGGCAAATGCAAGCTTTCCAGGAGCAGAACTTTTTGCTTGTCTGTTGATGCTGCAGAAAGGAATTGCTCAACACATTTGACTTTTTGGAGAACATGTGCTTATACTATTTTGTTCTGTATACTACCTTGGTCCCTGTAAGCCTTTTCCTTCTGTTTTCTGTAGAATTAAAAGGGTGGTGGGTGCAGCTGATGGTGGGAAGAGGGACCAAATAATATATTTGTTGAGGAAAGCAATTTAGATTTTAAGCTTTTCTGAAAATTAAAAAATTTAATTTTAAGTCTAAAGAAAAAAATTATCAACTTTGGAGATCTTTGTGTTTTTTTCCTTTTAAAAGGTTTCTATGAGATATATCTATAAAAGGGGATTAAAGGAGATTTTAATCCAAAATAAACCCTTTTTTCCTGAACCAGGAAGAAATTCTTTTCATTTTTTATTATTATGGAGAAAATATATTTTGCTGTATTTGGTTTGTATAAACCTCCAAAATACGTTCCTTAGATTCCATTGTCACTAAGTGCATTGGAAGCTATTTATTTCAGAGGTAATTCTGCATCACATGAAACTGCTTCAGTGGAAATAAATAGACCCCAATTTTGGAATGCTTCTTTTGTCAAATGATGACATCAGCAAGTGCTGTTACTATTGTTCTGGCAGATTGCTGCCTGGTATAATGTATATCCTTGAATTTAAGTCAGTCATGACACAGAATTTAAGGGAATGCCCCAATAAATGTGGGGCGTGATTGTGATTTGAGATGCTTTTGCCTATTGATTTGTCCCTTTACAATTGCTGTTTGCCTGCACAAATTCTACAGTGGCTTAATTTTACAGAACTTTGTGTTCACTGCTTGCTTGGTATGATTACTTTTAGAAAATATTTTAGAAATAAATCAAAAGTTTGGATGGGTTCTGTTTTGGAATATGTAGTTCTACAGTCAAGGCCTAACAGCAACATCAAAGTGATAATAAGCCACTGTAACTGAGGTTATCATAAGTATTTAGGGTTTATACAGTCTGTCCATACGTAGTGATTGTGAGTTTAACAAGCCAAAGCTATTCAGAAGGTACTCAGAGCTAGCACAGGATATATAGTGAGACTGTCCTTTACTAAAATGCTTGCTCCTCCTGAATAGCAAGGATATTAACTTAACTAATGGTCCTTTAAATGGGTATGTAAAGTATAATTTAAACTACTTGCAACATGCGAAAGAGAGGCGTCATTTATTACTGCCAGGCTCACTGGCATGTGGAAATCAGAAAATCATTAGCCTTGATAGAAGTAGTTTAATACGGCAGGGAAGAGAACACATTATTTAGAGCAGTTAAATGACAATTGATGCAACTGCTAGCAAAATGCAGAAAAATGAGTGTGATTTAGCAAATGATAAATACTGCACTTAGAACTTAAGCATGCAAAAAAAAAAAAAAAGA
>VXBJ01006700.1:244073-343456 GCA_013400055.1 Nycticryphes semicollaris | reverse complement strand
GTATCTTTCCTCATTCAACTCCATACTTAGTCGAGGAGACAAACTTTTCTAAAATGCAGCATTCACCAACCCTAATTTTTATATTTTTTTTTTCCAACCAAGCCTCATGCTTTCTCTGTCTGGGGAATTCCCTATATTAAATAAGAAGTAATGCACAGATTGCATCTCATTCTAGAATTGCAGAAGTACATTAAGAAAGGGTTTCTGCACTGGTTTAACATTTACCAATAGCAGCCTGCAGTCTTGTTCTAGGTGATGTCAGATGGCTCCAATGTGAGTTTCAGCAGTGAGCAAACCAGCTCTAATTCTTATGTATATTAAATTTATTTTATAAATCTCTGGAAGAGATTTTACAGCAAATGTAAGTGTGACTTCAGCTTTCTTAAATGCCACTTTTTACAGTGAGGGTAGCGTAAAGTGACATTAGTATAACTGAGAAGCAACTAGAGTCTGCTTCCCCAGAGCAAAGCTGTATGTACTGCTCAGGGCAAGCAGAAGCAACAAACGCCTTTTTCAGTATTAAGGAAATGCAGCTGCATAAAAATTTCTATTTGAAAGGGAAAAATTACATCAGTATACTCTTGTCTATTTAGCTATTTATCTTTCTACAAACATAAAAAACAAACAAAACCCCAAAAGAAAGAAAGAAACCCAGACACCCCACTCACCCCTCAAGCTATGCATTTCTTAGCAGAACTGTCGATGTACTTGTCAAATGTGCTTTTTTCTGTCACTGAATTTCCTCTCAATGGCAGGTTGCAGATTCAGGTTTGTAACTGCCTGTCTCTTTTGGAACTTTTAATGGACATAGCTATGGGATTTTTAGGGCCATCCACCTGAACTTTCACAAGCTTCGCCCATAGTCTTGGTTGTGGAGGGGCATTCCTGCATTGCACTGGCACCAGAAATCAACATCTGGCCTGTTGATCTCAATATCTGTTTCTTTAATTATATGTTTAAAACTCATTTGTTTTAAACCTATACGGGTACTTGCCTGGTTATCAGTAGAGATTTGTGTGTTGCATAATCTTCTGTCAGCTCTGGTAGTGGGTAAATTATAATGGAGTTCTGACTGCACGTAGGAAGTCACTGTCATGTGTTGTATTCAGCCTATTTTATGTCACTATGGAATCGAACCATGAGGACAAACTTCTTCACTTTGAAGGTGGCAGAGCCCTAGAACAGGATGCCCAGAGAAGTGGTGGAATCTGTCTCTGGAAACATTCAAAACCCACCTGGACAAGTTCCTGTGCAACCTGCCCTAGGAGGACCTGCTCTGGCAGGGGGATTGGATAGATGATTTCCAGAGATCTTTCCCAACCCCGTATCATTCTGTGATTGAGACATATGGTAATTATCAATTGTCCTATTTGCAGTTCCTAGGGGCTGGGATTTATTTGAAGACTGTGTAGTGAAGTGGAAGGTGTTTATACCAATACAGAATAATACTGCTTATGACTAAAAGTATCCTGTCCTTTATGAAATCACTCAAAGTATTGATGTGAAATATGATGAAAGTGAATAAAGGCAATTAAAACCTTTTATCAATGCCAGATTTTTCTGGTTAGCTGTACAGAAAATGTTCTGTGGGTTTTTTTACCACCCTATTGCATGTATTTGAGATTGTACAAGTCCTTGGATAAAACAGTTCAAACTTCCTTTAGAGCTGCTATGGGAGTGTGTAAGTAAGCTCAGATTTTGGTTCACATCTCCACTTCTCTCCCATGTTATTTTTCAAAAGTATGAATAAATATCCTTCTAAATTGTGTATTCTGTGAAAACAAGAGGCCGTGAAAAATCTGATTTTAAAGCTTTTGCTGGAAATCAAGGAGCAACTCAATCAATACAAATAATGGATAAAAGCTCACTGCTGTTTCCTTGATATTTTGAAGCACTTAACCATTGTAAATCCAAACCAATACATGTAAAATACCCAGTGCTTTTCACATCTGCAGAAAAATATATGACACATTCCAGATATATAATCCATTCAATGGATGGAATCAGAAAAAGTTGAAAAAGAGCTCTTGACCTATACATATTTAATCTATACTTATCTGCCACTACAATGGGCCACAGTTTTCAGCATGTGTCAGTAAGATTTTTATTACTTTGTGTGCAGTTCTGTGAGTGTAATTGAGGTGCATATCATTGTGTTTGGACATCTGACTACTCATCACAATTTGGAAGCTCTGGGTAAGAGCCCATATATCAGGCAGCTCATGCTAAAGATTTTTTCTAAACATGTAAGTAGCTTAGACCTCAAGTAATTTTAAAAGTTAATGGGCTCATAGAGCATTCCTTTCAAGGAAACCTCCTTCTATGTCCAAACCACTTGCGATATGTTTGGTTTTTTTTTTCATCTGAAAGTATTACCTGTCATAATTTTCTGCAGCCATTGTGGTTTAGGATCGACAATATCCAGAAAAATGTCACTTCGTATAGTACAAATTATCTGTCTCTCTAAATGTTCAGAAAATAATATGCTGGGAGAGTGAACAATGTTCTTGTTCAAAATGTGCTGATCAAATGCTTAATCTGAGAAACCAAAGCAATTAACATGTTTGTTCTTAGGCCCAAATGGTGAGTATCAGAGAAGTAAAGAAGATAGACAAAAGTTTCTGGATTTTTTTTTTTTTACCAATCAAATCTATAGCTGTAGAAATACTTTATATTGCATCAGTACATAGTGCCATTTATTTTTGCAAGTCCAAGGTAAAAAAGGCAGAAGTATAAGGTGTTACGTTTGCATATATTAATCTACAGAGACAAGGGTGTGCTGCTGAATTTGTCAGGATGTTGCCTGCAGCTTTCCTGTAAACTGGATCAGACCCAAATGAACTGATAGTAGTGTCTGATTGTACCATAGCATAAATTTGTAAGAAACGGTGTTCAGGAATCATAATACATGTTTTCATCTCTCCTGATGTAAAAGCTAGTGTTGATCACGGCGTTTCCAATGTCAGTGTCTGTCTGACTGCTGCTTCTTCCTCTCTTAAGCCCCCTCAAGTAGTTTGGAATTTTTTCTTGCAAGTTCCCTGAAAATAAATTCCAGCCAGCAAGAATTCTGTGTTTCAGTGTGGAGGGAGAGGCTGTGCTTCAACCGTGCGCATTGGCTGTCATTGAAACATAGACCAGTCGGGGTTCTTTCTTGGATAATAACAATCAACCGATGGAGTGAGAAGAAGGTGGATAAAGTGAAAAAAAGAAGAAAACTGAAAAAATCTGTGTGATCCTATAGTTGGTGCTTATACTTACTGTTTGTTGTCTACCATTCTTCGAAGGCTTTTTGCATCTTGGAAGGATTTTGACCTAGGGTTTGGGAAAAAAAATAAAAAGGTATCAAATGAGTTTATAATTATTGTTCCTTTCAATGCTGTTATCAAAACATCCCTGCTAGAAGCCTGAGGTCTATTCATTCCTACTGTTACAGAAAAATGATATTGACATTTCAGATTGTTTCTTTAAAATGGAATAGAGCGAAAATGATTTAGAAGTAAAAAATAGCACAAACATTACAATTAAAACACTATTTACTTTGAGATTGATTTTGCTTGTTAGATTCTATTCCCTTCTCCCTTAGTTGATCCAGTTTACTTTTCAAGCTGTCTGGGTGGAAAGAGATAGAAAGTGGCTGCTATGGTAGAGAAGTCTGCAAGGCTCGTTTAAAAATGTTTCTGAATGGAGAGTAGTGTGTAATCTAGATTATTTTGTCTTCTACTTTAGAAACAAATCTATCTTGTAATATATTGCACACTTAAGTTCATGGTTAAGTTATATGCACTTTCCAATAGGTCTGAAGTGTAGCAGCAGGTAAAAGCATAAACAGATGATGCAGGCTCAAACAAAAATACAATAAAATATAGTCCATCATGTCTGAGCATTGGCATTCCCCATCATCACCTGGATTTCTCTCATGTCCAGATGAAAAATTTTTACTTTTCTTTGTATTTTCAGTATTTAGCTCTCAATTTTCTTCCTGCCATTCTCCCTACCCCCCAAACAAGTTAGTTTTTGTTTCCCCCAAAACCACCTTGGTTTTAGTATGGACAAAATATATGTTAATGAACTGTCTCCCGACAAAGGTAACGAGCACTTCAGAGCTAGGTCCATTTTTGGAAAGTAGGTATTCTTATAACCATTTCAAAGTGAAGCTTTAATCAAAAAGATAGTAAGTATGTTGCTTGCCTTGAATAAAAAGTAGGATCCACTTTGTCCTTAAGCAAGTCAAAATTTTACTGTGCATGAAAATGATGAAGGACAGTCCTCCTTTCATACAATAGGAAGCTGTGAGCAAAAAGTGATACAGAATATGATGGGTGGAGAAAGGGCAGGAGGTAGGCTTTTCCTTGAATCTCTGATCTGCAAATGCTGGATTTTTTTTTGTGTTCTGGAAAAAATAAACCCCAAAAGTTTAAACTAGCTTTTTTAATATTTTCACCATTGAACTCTCAATTGTCAGTTTTATTTAGTATCCCAAGTCTTTTGGGCGAGAGGGGAGTTGACTGTCTTTGCCTTGTGTATGTTCTTCTATTCAGCTTTCATTTCTCTCAATTCTGTCAAAACAGTAATATTTGTTTGTGAAATGAGTGCATCACATTGGAGCTGCTTACTTGAAACAACTGCATCTTGTGATATATTGAACTAGAAATTAAGTGTATGTGTTCCTGAAGGAGCTGAGGAGGGTGACAGGCTGCTGTGCACAGTGGGAGTGAGGCGGTGGCTGTCTCGGGGCTGAGCTGTCCTGGAAGAGGGGCCCGGGAGAAGTCCAGCTCTGGGAATGAGGCTTGATGATTTTTCATGTTAATGTCTTAATGGGCAAAGTCACATTTCAGGTGTGGAGAGGGGTTTGGGTTACGTCCTTTGTTTTGGTTTGGGGTTTTGTTGTTTTTTTTTTTTTCATTTTAGGCTTTCATGTATGTGTCTGCAAACTGTCACACTGCGTACTCAGAGGCTGGAGCATGTGTGGGTACTTGCATTTTATAGCACACCATGAACCTTTCCAGCTCTCGTTGTGTGCATAAATGACAGGACAAGTGGACGTATTTTGTTAGATCGAGTTTCTGAAAGGTGAGCAGCAGAGAGAACCACAGACAAGTCAAGTAGGTAAGATAAGGTACTGCAGGAAAGGAAAATGGATGGTGTGAAAGGAAACACAGTGGCAAGTGACTCCTAGCCAACATAAGGTTCAGTCCAACTACTTAATCACTGTCAAATGTTACTCTGTAATTAAATTATAAATCCTGAGGGTTGAATTCTGTCTTTATTTGTACCTTTTTCTGCAGATAATGGAAGATTATCTGTCTCCTTAGGTTTTGTTCTAGGCTGGCATTTGAAAGTGGATTTATTTGTTTTTTATTCTATATATGCATAGAAATGTATATGTGTATATTTATGTGAAGGCTGTTTTTTTTATATATATATATTTCCTAGTTAAACTGTAAGACCTAAACGTTAGAAGACTGCCAGCTTTTGGTATTCACTGTAACTCAAGGTTATAGAGGGTATTCCAAAGGAAAACCAACAAACATTCCACTTTCCTACAGTTAACATAATTAGCAAGTTAATGCTTCTTCTGGGCTCTGCTGTCCTGATTCTATTTGTGTAGAGTGGTGAATAATTGGAGAGTAGACAAGGCCATGACTGTCATATTTATTTCTCACAAACTCATGTGTACCGTGCACTACAAAAATGCTGTCCCCAAAATTAAAAGTCTCTGTGGCTTTCCATAGAAGCTTCTTCCTTACATCCCAGTACCCTTGTTTCTACAGCAACTGTGAGTATGGTTCAAGACAGAGATGAAAAAAGGCAAAGTACCTTGATAGGTTATCTGTGTGTTAGATGGTTGGGCACTAGTCCAGTTACAGTGACAGTGAGCAGTACCTGTTGGTTGTGAAAACTTAACAGATTTTCTTTGGAATGTATCTGTTACTGGTTCCCAAATTACCTATCCTCACCATAATTCCTGATGAGTAATGTTTATGTGGTAAATATTTATGTTACTTTAATAAAAATTATTTACAAAATGCATTTTCATGGGACAGGATATTGAAAACCAGTACTGTTTTTCCTAGTTGTAGTATCTGTTCCATTTTGATCTATTTTTACATGAAAAAGTTCATTTATTGCAACACCAACTGTGAGAAACTGCTGCAGTGGCAACAAGCAAGAGTAGCTTCAGTGTGAGTATCTGTAGCAATAGAATAATACTTTTTGTAGAATCTTGCCAATCAGAGCTCTTTTTTTTTTCTCCTACTCTTTCACCATTAGTTGTGTATTTACTATTTCATTTTCATTCAATATATTGCAGAGGGAACCAGCATAAAGACTTCTTTTGTCTCTGCAGAGAAATAGAATATACTTGCAATTAAAAAGATAAGTGAGGATTTTTCTGTGTGGAAAACTTGGCAGATTTCATACACTTTGACAGACATTCTCTGCAAAATTTAGTTCTGGTGCTTGTGGAACTACTCATAAGAGTGGGGGATCTGTGTTACTAAATCAAAGTATATTAGATAATTGTGAATAAAGTAAGAGTGATAAAGACAGTGGTGACAAAATTGCACAAGCAAAAATGCTCAAGCAAAACAAAATTTAACATTGAATGACACATGCTCTTAAAGTATTATGCAGGGGATGGAGATGCTTTAAACTTGTTTGGAAACTCCTGTTTTTCATATTGTATTTTGAAGTGTTTGGGTTTTTTTTTCTACTTATGGGACTCTTGGAAAAATATATTCACATGAGTAAATTCCTTATTCATTAGAGCTTCAGGTATGACATAGTACACATGAAGAAGAGCAGTATTTGTTTTAGCATAGCATAGGAATTTCTCTGAAGCAACTTTCCACAAAATGTTAAGCAGTTACACTAATTTTGTCTTACAAACTTGCTTGTGAAAGCTGAGAAGAGATCAATGATTAATAGAATTTCTGAATTTCATTTAGAAGGACACCACAGTGGAAAATAGAAGTATTTTGCTTTAATACAAGACATGAGTAAAATGAACTGTGATTTCCTCTCTTGTTTTCACTTTTTTTCCTCTCTCTTTTTGCTGCCTTAGGGTATTTATTTTTTGTGGTCCTGCACTGGCACGAGTAGGATTTGCCATAGAACCTGGAAAGGCTGTAGAAGGATCAGTTGTTTGCAGTAGTTAATATACAGTCCTGCTGTTTAACAAGCTCATTGGAATACTCTTTACTGTCATGATGCACTTAAAAAACCTTGTGGATTAACCCTGCAGTGAAATAGTAGCAAATGTGTGGTAAAACCGTTCTAAGTGCCAGGTCTGAAAGTCTGAATTCAATGAATAATCCTGGAAAAAACTAGCAAAGGAAGCTGAGCTCGGAGTTTGAGAAAGGTTGACAATAAGAAAGCTGTTGGTAAAACTGGAGCTGCTAATGCCTGCTGCAGTAAGCCCTTCAGCTTTTCTGGCTTCTGAGATTCCCAGTAGGATTCTGTAGACATCTGACTGGAGGTTGGAAGGTGATACAGGATGACAGTACAAGAATATAAAAAATTACTAGTGAGTTTCTGAGAACATCTTCAAACCGTATAAGCCATTTTAGGGTATTTAGGGTTTTTTATTTTTTTTAAATTTATTTATTTTCATGGATAGGGACAAATGTATTTATTTATTTAAGGACTGGTTTAAAAATACACCCATCAAAGTCAAGAAATTTTGACGCATGTGGGTAGCATGAAATTTTAACTTCTACAGCAAAAGAGCTGGTCATGTAACTTTTGTGTAGGCAGGGAAATTAACAGAAAACATATTCTTCTCACCCCTAGCAAACATCTATTGTTTAGTTAAGAATTAAACAATGGACACATTGAATCAGTCCCTGGAGTCTGGCTTTGGAAATCTGCATTTGTTTCACTGCCATTTTTATTTTAATCAAAATTATCTGCTTTAGGGCAGATCAATTAAGAGTCACCTTCCTCCAAGAGTCTGGAGGCAGTTTCTGTAAATTAATCAAGTTTCTAAATACTTTAGTGAAATAGGTAGAAGAATATCTCTTTTACAAATGAGGAAAGTGACACACCTCAGTCACGTGCCTTGGTCAAGGTCACCCAGTTAAACTGTTGGCACAGCTCATTAAAGACTTTCTGGTTCCTTGTTACTGCATCCATTGGAGCACAAACTCTCCAGCAATTTCCTCAGCATCCAGTGAAATCACATATTCTTTTGTTTGAAGTCTCTTCTTTCTGTAGGTGGCCAATGCTTCCCTTGATGTCAGTATCTCTGATCTTTAACTGTTTTTTCCTGTTGAGTCATTCTGCCTGACTACTTGGTCTTTTATACTCTACTTTGAGAATTTACCTGACGACCCTTTCCAAGTTCTGTGGAGCATTTTATTGTTTTGAATGATGATATGTTAGTAACTCACCTGTCAAACCTTCCAGAGGATTTTTCCAGCAAACCAATAGGAAGTTAAAAAACTTTATGGTCCTGTAATTAATTATTTAATTTTTTATGCATGGCAGATTATGCCTGGCAAAAATGTGGCCATTGAATTGGCCAATGCAGACGAGAGAAATTCCAGACCATGCTTATTTTCTGCTTTTGACAGTTTATGCTACTCTCATTTTGGCACTATTTATTATTACTATTTTTTGTTTTCCCTTACTTTTGTCATGCTTTCATTTCTTTGCTTGACGCTCTTTGAAAACTGTGACACCCTGTCTCTGGCTGACAGGACAGGTGAGTTTCAGTCCTTGAGGAATACTCCTTCCTGCCTCGACAGAGGAGCATGGATAGAAATCCTCCTCTAGAGAGACTGAACATATCATTTCTTTGACGTGTTTAGCCTTTGCTGACCAGACAGACACCCATGAGCCAAGGTGTGCATATGGGTGACAATGTATTACCCTCTCATTTCTCTTTCCCCAGCTCCAGGCTGTTGTCCCTTTTTTGGAAGAAACAGAGTTTGTACTTTGGTGTATGAAGGATCGGAAAAGCAGAGATTGTCTTGGGTCCTTTTACTGAAAAGTTTAATTATTTAAAATATATTTTGAGTTCAATTTGAACAGTTGCTTTTGTATTACCTATTTGCAACTAAAAATGTTGCATCAGGATTTATGAAAACTATGCTCAGTCCTTGCCTGAGCCTACTTTCTGTAGATTGATAGGCCATATTGTTATTTAGTATCTGACAGAGCACGGCAGAATATTAGGCATGAAACATTAATCAGGAAATTATGCATTGCTTTCACAATTAATGTGCAACTGGACTTTACTTTGTAATATTGTATTAGCTCTTAACATGCAAATTATTGTAGGTAATTACCTCATTTTTCAGTGGCCATTTGATGGATTGAAGTTTCATGCAGAATGTTCAGTGTAATTTAAAATCTTTCAATGATTTGCTTCTTCACTTTTTCATAAGAATCTTAGTTTTCTTTATTATACATCAGGCATGAAAAGCCTACAGCACTGTAAAATCTAATGTACAAAGTTCAGTTTTTCAACTCCTCTAGCTCTAAGTGGAGCTGGCAATTTGGTCAAGTGTTACAGTTATGATGTCTCTTGCTGTGGTATGTTTGGGGAAAAAAAAAACCAACTAGAAAAGAATTGCCCGTGATGCTATTTATAGCCCACCAGTCAAGCTGCATTTGTACCATCTGCTGAAAACAAAAGTGAACCAGTAGTCTAACCTATTATACTTTATATTGTCATATATGGACGTACTGTATTCAGTAATCTGTGATCAGTCAAGTAATACATTTAAAAGGAGTAATACAATTATATGATTAAATGTTAAAATGCTCCAGCAGTTTTAAATTTAACATTCTTGGGTGCCTTTGTGTGTGTTGCTTCTAATATGTGTATGGTTTCACATTACTTCATGTCAGAAAGACATTATCATAACAAATACTACATATTAGAAGGTCTTTGGCCTGTGAAAATACTTTGATGTACGTGAATAACTCTGAAAATTTAGATAGTTTTTTTCTTCATGTTTTCTGAACTTGTATGTCAAAGTCACAAGTATTTGTTGTGATCTTGTCTATTCAAAATCCTGCTCCTGTGAAATAGCTCCTCCATAAAAGTCAAGCAATGTTAAATTGAATGCCTATATTTAAAGATATTTTAACAGATAATAAAACTCTTGAGATTAAAATGGTTTCATTCACCAAGACAGACAGTTTCCTCTGCAGCATGCAATTTGTGTCACATTATGTAAAATACAATTTCAAAAAAAGATTAAAAATGAAACCACAAATAAAAAGTATCGTATAAAAAGGAATCCAGAAATGCTGTGCTTTTAGTCCAAAGTCAAATAGAGAGTGAAAGCAGGATATGATACTTGTCTTTAAACATTGCGTTTCTATGGCTTGATTTGTGTTCTTTCCTGCCTATGCAGGTTTAACACTCCAATTTTAAACCCTGCTACAAGAATTTCTCTTCCACAACATCTCCCCCCCCCATTTTAAGAGCAAACTAAAGAATTAGAGCGTCAAGCACAAGAGAGAATTGCTTTTGCATTTGTAGGTAACAGTTTGGCATTTCAGAATATATAGTGTTTACATCACATACTTGGTTCACCAGCACAGAGGTTTGTATCATGTCTGTTGTGATAAGAGCTACTGACTATGATTTTCTCAGAGAATATTTAAATGGGTATGTGAAATTTTGTGTCTGAATAATGTTTTTCTCCCATCTAATGGCAGTGTCAAACCTTCTGTTAAATGGAATTCAGTGCTTTGCAAACAGTTTTTATATACAAGCTATGAGCTAGCGGACTGATGAAAACACCATTTCTTACCCAGCACTTAATAAGTGATGGCAAGAAAATAGATGGGAGTGGTGATCCCTAAATGACATGGTGATTAACAGTGCATAGATAATTTAGGTTCATGCTATTATCAAGCAAGGTTGGTTGATTTTTACTGATGGATGCAGCATGTAGAGCTGGATAGTTTGGAAGACTTCTCTTTAGGATGATGTTTCTGAGGGAGCTGGGCGTATATTTGCCAACTAGAACTGTATTTGTATTCTGAGACTGGAAGGAGCACACCTGATGAGTCAGTGTGTGCAGCGCTGCAGCGTATCTACTGATAACATTTGAGAAAGAGCTCATTAAATTTAACTTTGTCTCCCTTCCACCTTTCCCCAGCCCAAAGGTATGCTGTGCACAGGTAATACTAATGATACTGCACTCTTCACCTAAATAAAAATGGTGTTCCTTTTTAATAACAAAAGAGCAGCAACAATAAGTAAGTTCAGATGTAGTCTGAGTATGAAGGGTAGTTACAATAGGCATGTAACCATGCAAAATACTGTACTTCACCCTCATTAACAATCCACTACACTGTATGGTAGCTATAAATATTTCAGGCCTAAATGAAAAACAAGAAGAACAATCTTGCCAATGATCTTACTTCTCAGAACAGTAGGGATTGGTTTAATACCTCTGCCAATTACAGCTTAAGACTAGAAATTGAAATGGGAGGTGAATAGTGCTGTGCCGTGCAGTGGTGCACGACATGACGTATGCTGATATCCAGGCACACTGCAGTAAAGTGCCATGTAGAGTTATTTTCTGGGCCCTGAAACTGGCACTGAGTGATAGTTCTTCTTGTTTCCTAGCCAGGCAAGTCTCCAACTTCATAGTGTGTGCGACCTTTATATAAAGTACCTTAGACACCATCCTGAAATCGTCAAGGAATGATTTCAGTTTTTGTTATTGCTATGTGCTTCAGGTATATCAGTTGGTAATTTTGCCTGTTCATACGCTAAATGTGGTAAGAGACTGGATTCTTGGAATAGGTCTTAACAATATAGATGATGACTGCTTAGTCCAAAAAATTGTATCTTCACAGGCAGCAAATGTGTATTGAAACTCCTATATTAATAGTTAATGAGTGGAAACGGCACAGAGAAAACGTACACTGTGGACCTTGATGAGTGCTGTCTCTGCTGGTTGGCTTTTCTTTGGGATCTTAGGGGGCATCTTTAGCTATAAATATGCAGCAGCGATGTGTTCTCCTGTGAGCTATTGGAAGATAATGTCATTATCCAGTTGTGGAGGATCAACTTGAGCTGTCAGGTGCCTCCCATTTGCCACTTTTTCCCCTAGAATGAGTTCTTTTCACCCTAATCTTATGTTACATGGCGTGTAAACACGTTAGCAATGGCTGCATGTTTCTAAGGGTGGGGAAATAATATTTGTCACCATAGCTAATAACTCAAGAACAAGCTTTCAGGAAAAACTAAGAAAAGAGGGGAAAAAAAAAATTGTTACAGAGGTAAGAATAATCTAAATGTTTTCACTTAGAAAGTCCAGTACTTAATTAAGGTCTTTTTCTTACCTCTTCTGATCCCAGAAGTTAATTGTAATACTTAATTCAGAATCTGTAGCTGTCATTATGTCTTCTTTTAATTAAAAATTGGGATTTTTTTGGCTAATAAAACTGTTAGATTAATCTTGAAGAAATTATTCTTACATGAATGAAAGAAAATCAGACAGAATGTTGAAATAAAAAATTTTAGGCCATGCTGACTTAAATAATGTAGGTTGTTCACATGAATTGATTGCACCAGTTGACGCCACAGCAGTTTGAACTGGTAGCTGTGTCATTTTGTCAATATTAGAAATACTTGCATTTCTTGCAGTTCTTGTAACTAATTAAAACAAGGTAGAACTATTTTCTCTTGCTGAAGTCATTATGAAGACCAAGTAGATCAAACATTGCATAGATGCTAGCGATGCAATAATATTGCATAAATCTGTTTGCTGTCAGATAGGAAAATAATCTGCATAGACCCATGAAGCACCCGACCTCTATAGTGCATTGCTTAGGTGTGTCTCCCAAAATATTGTAGCAGATTGATACAGTAGGGACAGAAAAAAGCAATATAAGGATTAGCTGGAAGCTGAACAGTTTGTCACAGAACAATTACGATAGACTCTAGTCTAAGTAATTGCTATCTAAGACAATAGAAGTTATTATGCTCATTCTCGGAATAGCTATTTGGGATCATTCTGAGTTTTTACCTGTTGTACCAAAAGGAATTAAATTGTATGTTTTGAATAGGATGTAAAAATAAGTTGCATATTTCTGTGCAACCTTCATTGTCTCCTCTGCTCTGTCCGCAATTTTATTTTTGGATTATTGACATTCTTCATCTCGTGAGCTGTTCAGAACTGCCAAAATCAAATAAGCCAATTGCTACAGCGGTGCTATGAGAGGATAGTTGAGTCTTTTAAGCTCAGCAGGAACTCTTCCCTGTGGAGGCTATATAATACAACAGAAACATTATTGCAGTGAGGAAGGCCCACCCCATACTGTGTCACATTGTCACGAGTGCAGCCGGCAACTTAGGGACGTGATCCTCCCCCTCTATTTTGCGCTTGTGAGATCACAACTGGAGTATTGTGTCCAGTTTGGGCTCTGTAGGACAACGAAGGTGTGGACGTACTAGGGAGAGTCTGGTGGAGGGTTGTTGGATAACTTGACTTTAGCAGGGCTTCATTGTGGTCTCCCTTATTAAGCTCAGCCATTCCAGATGGCAGGATGGATGCAGGCTGGTTAAGTGGATGGAAAAGACGGGTATAAAATGGACTGGACTCAGAGGGTTGTGATCACGAGTAGCAATCCAACTGGTGGCCAGTTATGAGCACTGTTACTCAGGGAGCAATGCTATTTAATGACCTCTGTTAAGAACCTAGAGCCCATGTGGTAACAAGGACTTGAGAGTGCTGAGTTTAAGGCTGAAGTCTTAAGGGGAGGATGAGAAGGGGTGATATTAAAGCTGTCTGTAGCTGCTTGATGGAAGGGTGTAGAGGAGATGAGCCTCCGAGTCTCACAGTGAAAGGATGAGAGACATTGATTGTAAGTTGCAATATAATTCTAGTTACATGTAAGAAAAATGTTAGATGTAAAAAAACCAAACATCATAAGTGTGGTTAAAGCATCTGGTCAGCAGCATTGTGGGCTTCTGAACCCTGGAGATTTTCAAAACTTGACTGGACTAAGCTGTGAGCAACCTGATCTAGTTCAGAGGACTTTGAGGAGGAGATCCCTTCGAAGCTAAATTATTGTCCGGTTATGTGAAATTATATACATTATCTTAGTTTATAAAGAGAAATTAAAATGCATTATCCATAATGAAATTTTTTATATAAAAAGTAGCATACAGATATTTCCATGTCTTTTTAAATAATAAATTGGATTGCCTGCTGCTTTCAATGTTGTCAGTGCAGCAGAATTTAATTCCTCCTGCTCAGAAGTGAGGAGATAAGACATGCAGGTGATGTCCTTCGGTCAGACTCTTTATTAATTTTATGGCAAATGAACAAACCCAAGAAAATAAAGGCAAAAGTCTCTGTCAGGGTCCTTCACCTCTTCCTTCCACTGCTTGACCCTCTGTCCAAACAGCTTCCTTGAGTGTTGACAGGAGTATGGAGTTCAGTTAACTCTTCAGGTCTCACTGACTCGCTCTCGGTGAGTGTATGAGCGAGTTCTAAACTGTTGTGAAGCTGATGGTAATCCGTCAGATGTCCAGGAGTACTAGGGCCACGCAGTAGGGTCTGAGTCCCAACAGAAGCATCTATTCAAGCAATATCTATGAGTACATGAACAAGAGAATATTCTATGTTAAATCACTGCAGAAACATAAACCTTTGAGGTAGCTAATGTTGGGAGTTAAAGAAAAAAGGGTATTTCATCAAATGTGTAGAATTCACTAAGGAAGAGGCAACAGAAAATACAGTGGGAAGTAATGATGTAATCAATAAAGGAAAATTGCAGCCTCTGATTAAGGATCCATGAAGTGCTATTGTTGCATAGTTTTGAGCTGATGTAAAATGCTGTTCAGTTCTAAAACAACACGTAATTGGGAACCAATTTTTGCAATTTCTGAAAGTTTCAAAGATTCAATTTTGCCTGTATTTATTCTAAATTAGGATAAAAGCTTCTGAAAAATACATACTAACATGTTGATAGCCAACAGCCAATAGCTTTCCTTGCTACTGTTATTTTTTTTAATCAAAAATATTGGATATTCAAAACATGGACTGTCGCATCTGATCAGCCTATGATGCGAGTTCTTGTTTGGCACTTGCTATATTTTCAGTCAAGCACCTTCACACTGTGCTTCAGGCACAGAAGAAGATTTGCGTAAATAATAACAAATATATTCCATTAGAGGAAGAAAGATAACCTAACTTTTCTACAATGCAGAAAACTTCGGATTCAAGGCCAGCTTTGAATAAAACCTGTAGATTTCACATGCCCCAAGTAAGTTCTCTCTCTTATGTGCTGCTGGTTCTCTGGGTCATTGAAGAGAGCTGCTGTGCCAGGGTTCTTCTACTCTTCTCTTTAAGTGTACTTTTTAAAGTAGTATTTCATACACTTATGGTGATTGGAGGTCAAGTTTAAGAGTTTGAATTTCAATTCTCTGACTCTCTTTCCCTCTTTATCCAAGCTGGCTGCGCTTGTTTTGACTTCTCTCCATGATGTTGCAGTTAAACTGATATACAACAGTTAGCTCAAGTGTGTAAGACTTGAGTGATGCCATTCTCTGTAGTTTCTGTGGTCCCTGTGGGGCTTGTAAGTGTCTGTCTTTTCCAAAGTCCTAGCTACTGCTTTTCCATATTACCGTGCTGGCTGTATAGGAGTGTTACCCTCTGGAGTGCCGTCCAGTTGTCTCAGATGTGGAGTGCCCACTGGGCAGTGTCCTGGGAGTTATAGAAATAAAACCCGAGTCTGGGAAAGGCAAGTTTCAGCAGTTCTTTGCTTCAGGATTGTTTGGGTTTAGTTGTGGGTTTTTTTTTTTTTTTTTTTTTTTTTTTTTTTTTTTTCCCCCCAAATTGCTATTAGGAAAGAAACGAGCTTTAATTTATTGATATGTGATATACTCTTTAAACTGTTGGAAGCGCTAAGCAGTCGGCACTCACCTAAATACTAGAATTATGTGGGTATTGTGTTTCTTTAGAAAGGTTAAACTGGTTTCAAGCAACATACACAACGTGTTCTCTAAGTACTGATTATCTTAGAACAAGAGATTTTGCAGGTGCAGACTCTGGGTTTCCAGTGTGCAGATCTGTTTTATGAATGTTACCCAGACCCTCTCTTCTGTTTTATTCCTGTTATTTCTTACGTTGTTTATCCTTAGGGAGCTTGAGAGATTTCAAAAAATCAAAAGGTATCTTCTGAAAAATGCAGGGCTTTTTGCATATCTTTCTCAGGACCTTCAGTAGTATGAAAAGCTCTACATAGTCTTTTTTGTTAGCAATTAGATTTCTGAAATACAAAATATTGAATATTTAATTTTCACTGCAATTTATACAATAGCAAAAAGTCACTATTACGGAAATTAAACAGTGTATAATAAATAACATAAACAGTAATTTAGCATTTCTGTCTGTTCAATAACCATAAACAGGATATTATTTTCTACATTTAATTTTTAAACCTTGTGAATTATATGTGGATAGTTTGTAGGAAATTTTAAGAATCCCAGTGTTTCTTCATTGTCTTTAAATAAGCATCATGGTATTGATTATCAATTTTTGTTGAGAACAGCACATGCGGATGCTGAGTGCAGCCATATGCATGAATTAATAAATGAAATCAATGTTCAAATGTAGAGCAAATACAGAAGAGTTCTTGAATATAATAAAACTGTTTAATCCTTTAACAGTTTGTGCAAGTTTTTACTAACTTAATTCTGTTCTTTCTGCAAACTAACCATCAATTACTATTGCTATTTATTTTGCAGTAATCTACCACAGTAAAGCTACAGCTTGTGGTGTACTTCTGTAGCATTTTCAGCTATAAAATTTCCTGTCTTCACGTGCTGTTTGTTTGTCATGTGGTTCATTTAGTTTGTGTGCCCTGGAATGAGAGTAGCAGCATCTCTCACATGACTTAAAACTCACAAGATCATCTACTGCCAAACTGAATACGACGCTTCGTTAGTACGGTTTAGTGATAGATATGTACTAATGCAAAATGTGATAGTGGTCAAAAAATGGACATAGTAGAAATATGAGGCAGATAAAAATAAATGGCAATACAGCTTTGATACTAAAAATGTTCAGAGTTACTGCTAAAAGGGAGTTCTAATAGCTGAGGCAGCAGTTAGTCTGCCATCAAAGTGTATGCCTCTGGGGTATTATTTGTGAGTGGTTCCAGAGACCAGAAGAATTGAACCCATTGGGAGGTAATACTGCTCTTTCTTCGCCAGGTTCCATCAGCAAAAGTCTCAAAATGAGAAGGAGCTTCTGGTTGTGTAGTTTGAGGTAGGACCTAGTGGATGATATCTTCAGCACCCGGAAAACTTCCCTTGAAGCCAAGTATTGTGTGCTTTAAAGCTGAAACACTTGAGAAAATTCTTAATTGGAGACATTAACAATTTCCTATTTCATAATTATTTTATCACTGCAATCTGTATGTGGAGAAGAGTGTCCTGTATTGCTTGGTTCATAATTTGGGACATTATTCTTCCATTCATAGGTTATTTCCAGAAATTAAATGCCCAGGGCTGAGAATCTTTATTCAGTTGGGTTTGCACATAAACTCTTCCTGTCTACTCTTTAGAGAGAGGATTTTATTGTTACTGAGTTAAGTTGGGAAATGAAGACTTCAGCCCAAATTATAATTATTTTTCTGCATCTGCTCCAATCATTTACATGGTTTATGCTTGTAAATTAGGTGTTAATGAAATCCAAGTAGGGTAACAGTGTGGAACATCAGAACTGCAATCGACGTGAGCAGTAGAGAACATTAGAATATCTCTGAGGAGATCACTTCATTTGAGCAGTAACTCTGGGGCGGGGCGTTGTATGACATGCAGAGAAGCATCATTCTGTTATACAAGTTAACTATGACGAGAACAGAAAATCCATCTTAGCCAAGAAACTGTACTTTTTGTTCTTAGTGTACTTTTCTTGAGGATGGATCTTTTTGAGTTTTCCCTCTTGTAGCACTATTACTCAACATTTACATTCCAGATAAGCAGCTGTTGCACTTATCAGAGTGTATGCCCCTTCCCTAAGTGCTTTGCACTCCACCTGCCTGACCGCACCAAGCAGAAGCGATGCCTCCAATGCTGCTCATTTTAGGTATATTTGTTATAAAGGGATTTTGTGCTAGGAATGCACATTATGAAGTTATAAGCAACTAGGGTGAAGGTTTAGTAATTTTAGAAAACTGAATTATAAAAAGTTACTTGTGGAATTATAGGGACCCCTGACATTGTTTTAAATTTTGTATGCAATTAACTTCTGGGCGGTATTTGCCTGAGATGTGCAAGAGATGGCTACTTGATTAAGTGATATTGAGTAGAAAGCAAACACACTACGATGCTTTAGCTCTGAAGTTATATAATTGTGATACTCTAAATATACCTGCCCTTTTATAATTATTTATCTGACAGTGACATTCCAATTCTTAAGAGAGTATTCATCATCTTAGAGTGATGAAAGAATGAATTAGGGCTGATTTAATATGTGAAAGATATCTTCAGTGCAGGTATCTCCTTGAGTCAGGCTGTCACTATGATACTGTCTCTAGACCTCAGAGATGGCCTTTCTCTGATGAGGATTTACCAGAGGGAAATGAGGGGGATACAGGTGAATTTCAGCCCTCTCATTGAACCAGTCTGGAGAATCTTTTAAAGTTGATGTAGGCTGACAAATTAGGTTTTTTCATAGTTCTAATGCTGCTGAAACTTGACAAAGCTGTTGTCTTAAACTGGGAGTGAGACTTAAGAATAAATGCTAAATAAACAGTGGCTTCTAAATATAGATATTAATATAATTAAGGCACAACAAATACCTTACTCGGAGCGATAGTCTGTGAAACTAAAACCACACTTGGTTCATCTGTTGGGAACTAGCTGATCCAAAAGAGTAGCAGCTCTGTTCTTAACCATGTAATGCTTGTGCAGATTCTTCCTATAAATATGCAAAACAGACCACCTCATTCTCTAGAAGGAAAAGGCAAATAGCATTTTAAAGGCAATCTTTTTTGTTGTTGTGTGCCTCCAATTATGCCCAAGAGCCTATCTGTCAATACGCCTCTCATAGGCACAGATCTAGAGCACTTACGTGTAAGAGCCTAGCACTGGGGTGGTACAGGATAGCCCATGGCCACATTTTGTACTGGAGACTTGTTTGACTGTAGCTATAAAACTAATGTATTTGAGTACTGCACCCATACACTGCATAATTGCCAAGTCATTAATAAAACTGTTAAGGTCGAAGCCATGGAATTTATTATGTCTCTATGCAAAACGTATTACAAAGACAGTTGCTGAAAAGAGAGTGCATTAGGATTGCCATCTCTCCAAATTTCTGATAACATCCATTACTTGAAGAAACTATTTCAGATGACACAGCATTTCATTTTCAAGGAAAATTACAAACCAAAAAATGAAACAAATGTAGACAGAAGCGTAGTCAACTAACTTTACTGTCTGTTAGACCATTGTAGTGCATAAGATCGCCTATTAGAATCTTCGGTGGTGCTTTGGGCGAAGGGTTGTGGTAGAAGCAGTCCATAGCACAATAAAACCCCAGAACAGCTGTAGCTGGCAGGCGGTTCAGGGACTTGCTGAGCCAGATGTGGCCTCTTCTAGTGGCCCTTCCTATCTTTTATGTCTATATATTTTTGTCTTTGGCTTTAGAGCTGCTGTAAACTTCAGCATGGTATTCGGCTTGCAAGCTCTGATGTGCTTGAAAAATGACTTAATGATGACTGAGCTCTCTAACCTTTTCTTTTTCCTACCCTTGGAGAAGCCCTCTTTTCTGGATATGCCTTGTTGTGAGTTTTTCGTGTTTCAGTGGCCAGAACATACTGCTCTTTTATTTTCCTCACCTGGGCAGGGTGTGAACGGTGCCCCCTGGTTTCATGCAGTGCCCTCTTCCCATGCTGTTTAGCCATCCTGATGGACGTGTAGATTGTCAGGTCTTTCCCATGGGTTAAATATGTTTTGTATTCAATGATAATAATTTTTTCCAGGTTACCATCAGTAGGAAGGATTTTTATTTGAAAATACTCTTTGTAAATATCTGTTTATCTGCATAAGCAGTCCCAAGGGTTTTGCTTTCCATTAGAGAACAATGAGGTAAGGGTTAACGTTAGGTAAAATGAGCAGTTTTAAGTTTATCTAATGGATTATATGAAGCTATGGATTCACAGAGTGTCTGAAAGTAAAAGCTAAAGATATGCTACATTATCATTACTTCATACAATGTATGTATGTATCCTGACACAACAGTTTCTGCAGGTTTGGGATTTAAATAGTCAAATAAATTTACAGATGTATCAGGTATATAATTGACTACAAATTTCAAACAAAAGTTGTTTTGCCAAGATTAACATAATTAGATTAAATAGTAGCACATTGCTTTAAAAAAATAAGAAGGGGGGTGGAATTTAAATCCAAACATTTCATTTGGACATGCTCAGAATAAAATATTTTGAATTTTCATGGCAGAATGATACCTCGTGTTGGAATATAATTAAGTGCACTTGAAAGTAAAATTAAAGTGAACTAATTTAAATACAATTCTGTATGAATATTAAAAAAAACCTGAAACAGCACACATTTGTGAATGAGGTGTTTTACTTTCTACTCTACCTCCCAATGTTTGGAAGGGTTACATTTTTTTAGGTTAGCTAGGAGAACAAATACAAATGAATCAATTATTCACATTCTGCATACTAAAATATTCAACTTGTTGATTTAGTGTGAGTGTATCAATATTGTTCCCTCTCTAGAATTCCAAGCAATTGCTTGGCCAGTACAACTGTTTTGTACCAACTACATCAAAGGAGACAATGATGTATTCTTTACCATCCTGTGTTATATGAAAAGTTATTTTTGTTGAAATATACTCAGAGGAAAAAACACTAGTATTTTTGATGTATAGTCATTTTTGCCTGTTATATCACACTGACATCTTCTGAAATAGAAAATTAAGACTTTGAAGTAAAATTGTAACATATTCTCCTCAAGTTAAAAACCAAACTTCTCAATATTGAAGTTTTGTGATTGTTCAGTGTTTGTGGTCAAGTCAGATTTTTTTATCTGTAATCTTATAAGATTTTGAAAGAGAATTGCCCATAGGGCCTGGGAACACTACATGATCAGAGATGGGCATTCTGAATAATGGTGGGTAATGCAGGTTTGATTGACATCAATTAGATTTCTCGAAGAAGAAATAACCATGTGGTTACTCTATGTAAACATTTCTTCTTGTGGATTTAAAGAGCAGATTCTTTTTTTCATTCAGATATACTGAAATTGGGAACACATTTTCATCAAAGCCATTTTGCTAATTTCTTCCATTTTTACCTAAGAAAGACAGTGGCAACGATTTTAACACATGATGAAGGATTATGGCAATACTAAGTCTGAAATTGCAGGTTTAGATTTCTAGAATTTATAAGCATATCCCCTCTAAAAACAATTCTGCTAATACTCAGGCTGAAGGAATGAAAGTTACCAGGGTTCTTTTTTTTTTTTTTTTTTTTTTTTTTTTTTTTTTTTTTTTTTTTTTTTTTTTTGCTGTTGTTGTTTTGCTTTGTTTTAAATTCAGACTTTAGGAAGTTGGAAGAATATTATCTCATCATATGCAAGAAAACCCCAAACTTAAATGCTTAAAAATGTTAAAGCTCCTAATCTTGATTCTTATCTCTAGGAATATCGGTATCACCCATGTGAAACTGCAGCTGAAGGAGTATCTTCCTCAAGATTAGTCTTTCTGAACTCAAAACTTTCTTTGAAAACTTGGGAAAGGTATATTAGCTCACTTCATAGGCTGAGGGAAAAAACACTGTAAATGTTTTTGTTTTCTTTTCCTCCTCTTAAGCATGTATTTTGTTCATGAGCCTGGTTTCGAAACCCTAATGAAAACAATATATCACTTATGAAGAATTCCACCTAAGATCTTGGAAATCTTATATCTCTGTGATTGTTTAATTTGTCAAACTGTTTGTGAAAAATTCACCCTCAGAAAGTTATCTCATACATCTTCTCTCTGGACATATCAAAGCAATGGAAGGTAATAAGGGCGATATATGGTATTCGTTTTTTTTTCCTCTTTAAAGCATATGTTATGACTGGTACATAGGTCAAGCAATCTTATTTTGGTTTCTTGCTGATCATTTTCTCAGACTGGGAATATAAATCAGTTTTCATTAGTTGACATAGATTACTTTTCTCTTATTCCCCTTCCACCAGCAGCCTGTTTTCCTCCCTTTATACATGCTCAAAAGCAAAGCACGTGAATTTATTTCTATCTGCTTTACCGTGAATATTAAACAGCTTTATGAAGTTATTTTGCATACAGTAAGTAGAGCATATCTTACTATTCAACATTTTTCTAATACTTAAGCGCTTCTTTTCCAAACTCTTGTTTAAAGACTAATTATTTTATAATTACAAGTCGAATGTAATTGTTTGTTTTGGGACCTAATATTTGAGGTAATAATCTGAATAATTTAAATATGAAGAATTGTTTGATACTGAAAAATAAGAAATGAGAGGGAGGGAGGGAGGAAGAGGAAGGCTCTGGCAAACATTATGTAGCATTTTTGTCCTGCCCATGGTCATGTATGCTTTCAGTTGAAATAGTCTTTAGGCAGTAAATTAGGCAGCAAGTATATATGGCTAAAAATTAATCTAAGTTGTTTCTGTTGTGAGGTGATGACTTCACTGATTATTGCTGGCCGCATTGTTGAAGTCCTGCTTGGGCAGTTTGAAAAGTTGGGAAGTCAATAGTTGAAGAGTGCCATGTTTGGAAAGGAAGCTATTGGGCCAGTCTCTCTGCCCGAAGGGACTGTGTTTAGAAAGATGCTGAAGCTTTCTGGGCAGTGTTGTTTTGAGAAGCAGCTCTTTGGGCACGAATCAATGAATAAATGTTAACTGCGGTGATCCAAAAAATTGTATCCCCACTCGCCTATTCCTGTCTGCCTTCAGTAATTTGTCTTTGTTGTAGTGTAAGCAAAGATCAGGGATGGAAGCAGCTGACACAGGCACTTGCTTAAAACCACTTTTAATGCATGTATTGAATTTTAGGGGTACAGCATAGTCTTAAATGGTCATAAATGGCTATGAACTTTGGATATCTAGATGCCCCTTTGAACAAAAGCTGGCATGGTGTTAAGGGGGTTAAGGTGTGTCCCAGCCATATCTAGGTGACCATAAGACATTAAGGTTCATCACACATGACATTTGTAAGTAGTTGTTGAAGATTTCTGCAGCATGGGCCTTGCAGGACTGGGAACTACCAGTAAGATCGTGTTGGTTGCAGCCAAAGTTCCCTTCCTACTGTCAAAGTGGAGCAATAAGGAGGTTGTATTAATCAACAGCTGTGAATCTAGTCTGAGCTTTGTTTTAAATATTGTTATAATGTATTACAAAAGCTCCTGTATATATTTTTTCTCTAGAAAAGTCCTTTTCTACCTAAGTGTAAAACTATATATAGATTACGTCTGAATCATGCATGGATAAACTTGAGTCTGAAAACCCTATTACTGCTAAATCTGCATCATTCAAGTGTAAGTAACAGGTAGAGGAGAATTTTAAATAACCCTCATTGGAGCTGTTGATAGGCAACCCTGATACACACAGTGAAAACAATCAGCCGTAGCTTGGTATGAGTTGTTAATCCAGGAAATTTTTGTTTTAGAAAGAAAAGACACTTTGACTTCCTTCATTATGTTGCATATAAATGAAAAATAAGCAACAGATAAATATCTGTTGTCATGACAAAGAAAGCAGTTGTTGCATTTGCAGGGAAGTCTGCTGACTTGTGTTTACTATTTTATTACTGCTTTCACATCTCGAGCAAAGCAAAATTATTCATTGTGGATTATATCGTTTGTTTCCATTAGCACATGAATCAAAGGAAGTTCAGCGCAGTCAAACACAGGGAAAAAATGGATGTTGGTGTCTGTGATTAATTTAAACAATAACTTGTTGAGTGTCCAAAACTACATTTTAATGTCAAACATGAAATTTGGTAATGTGTAATATTACAATTTTCAAACGGTGGCAGTAGCTCTCAGATGGTTTGTAGCACCAGATGAAGATGTTGCATCCGTTTGAGAAAAGACCAGAGTTTAAGTTCCCTGGGAGAGGGCAGGGAAGAAAATGATACATGATAAGGGCACCTAAATGCTACTCATATGAAATGAGATCTCAAGGGAGCAGTTAGTGTCCCCATTAGAAACATTTCATACATTGTTTTGACAAATCATAGGTAAAACAAAAACTGTTTGGACACATGCATGTTATCCAGACTGCATTTTAAACAGGTGCAGAGGAACCAGGAAACAGAGCCCGGTCACTTACAGAAGGGCTTATTAGGAGTGCGGGAAGCACTATGGCAATGAGTCTGTACAGCTCCTTCAGCAAAGGCTCTTGTACAAAATGTCATCGTATTTGTTTGGACCCATATGCAAGCTAATACATCTCTGTAAAAATCTGCATTCTGGGAACCACACAACAGACAAATCCAGGCATGTGCAAGGCAGGACTGATGGCTGCGTCCGGCTCCCAGATGTGCCTCTGGATCCATGGGAGTAAATATGTATTGAGCTGCCCAGTATACCTGCATCTCTGCTTTATTGGAGAGATTTTCCTGTTACTCAAGGTATCCAGACTCCCTCTTAGTTTGTTCATAAAGAGGCAACTGCTTTCAACAAATTTCACAGTTGTTGAGGAAACGCAACTTTCAGTTTGGTAGTTTTCTACTCTTACCCATTACATCTTCCATAAACCAAGCTTCATATTGGGAAAAAGGCAAAGCCTCAAATCTTTTCTGGTTTTAATCCTTTTTCTTCAACCTTATGTATGTTTTGGACCTGATTTTAAGTCACTGGAAAAATCTCCCTTGGATTTCTATAAATAAATAAAAAAATATTTAAAAATTTTTTTCTATTATTTCATCCTGATCTGAAAGGGAGTAAGTATTGCTTCCAGCTAGGATTGATCAGGAATGTCAGTTGTTGAAGTGCTGCAGTATGCAGAGTAGTTGGAAAGACATCTAGCTTTGGCATCAGTTATTGCAGTAGCATCAAGAGTCCATTAGGACAGCAGGATACACATGAAGACTTCAGAGGAGAATTCGAGTCTCCTCTACTCATGGAAAACGTACATGGCTATGTTAGATTGCTTCTTGTGTTTATTGTACCTCGTTTCACACAGTCCAGTATGTTTGTTCAGGTGGACATCGACAGCTAGTTAGGTTATGTTCAGGACACTGCAGTGGTTGTGGCAGTGGTTTCTTCTCTCCCTTGCAGCTGCTGCCTTGCAGTGGAAGTTGGGAAAGCTGAACACATGCTGCAGGCTGCAGCCTAGGCTTTGGGACCTGGGAGCAGGAACCATTTCTCTTTTCTTACCTTAAGCCAGTGCTGACTGTGTGTTAACTCTTCAAAGGCACCAGGTCACTTTTCCAGGGAGAGCTCCTCTGACAGAGAAGGTCACCATCCCAGGGGTACCAGCTCAGTTCTTGGCAGTGTGCTCTCTAACCGGACCCATGAAGCAGCCAGCGCTTTTAAAAATTAGTGGAGGTTCTTCAGATTTCTCATTTGATGTTCATTTAGTTCAGAGAGCAGCCAGAAGGGTATCTAATTTCCACATGGGTGAGGCTGTCTGGAGAATGAACCTCCAGGGAGCAGGTTAAACTTTACCTGCAACCAGTAAACTGAGAGGAGACTCCAAAGCCATCACTGATTATATGTGTTTAATTTATGTAACTCATATATGTTTACACATATGTATATTTATATGTACATATATGCATTTCTGAATTGCATTTATTCTCTCTATAACTTGATAAAATGAAGTAATTTAGATTTTTTTTCCACTTAGAGCTACATAGCTGTAATATTGTTTCATGCTAATTGCAGCACTGAGCTCAAAAGGGGAGTAGACTTTATTTTAGATTCTATCAGTGGCAGTATTTTTAAATATTTAGTTAAGTCCGAGGTCAAAATATCTCCAAATGGCCTCTGGGTGAAACTGAACTAACAACTTGTTTCAGTGTTTTTCCTAGGTGAGTAAATAGGATGCAAGCTACTGGAAAGGTGTACAGAGAAAGGCTCATTATCTGTTTTTGTCAGTCACGCTGCTCTGTTAACAAAAGAATTGTGGGCCTCAGTCCTTACTACTCTGCATCTTGTGTGATTGATTTTATACCAGTGATAAATAGTTGTGACATGCTACTCAGTCATCATGGTAGAATACTATATTTAACTGCAGCGTAGGTTATGATTTTGAAAGATGAAGCTTTAAGAAGAATCCTTATGTCCTTTCACTTCACAATGAAGATTTTTATCAAAAATACTTTTTTACAAACTTTTGAATAAAAAATAAGAATCTACAAAAATGTACTTTTGGAAATTCTGTCTCACCCTTAAGTATCTGCTGACAAAATTGACGAGGAACCAATCTTCTTTTGTTTTTCTTGCTTTGAATTCTGCTCTACAGAAGGAATCTTTTTTCATCAATGTTTTTGTAGCCTTTGGCTGTGATCTTCTCTCTTTCCATCCTGCGGTAGTAATGTTGTCCTTGGCACTCTGGTGTGTGATCACAGTGAATGAAACAATTCCTGCTATTCTAATGCATGCTGATATTAGCCATCGCTCCCCGTAGTCTATCCATGTGTAATTATCTACCAGTCTTAGGAATAATAAGGCTTGCACAGTCAAGTACCCAGATATTTACAGGGAAAGGAAAGGGAAGACCAATTCAGCCATCGCTTTGCCTATTTCTGTATTTATGAAGGCTTTTAATTGGATGAAAATTTACTCACCTTAACTCTTTGCCCTCCCTATATAGATTCAGTCTAAAAAGATGGTAATTATTCTGAAAACTTCTGTTTCAATAAATACTTACTGGAACGATCACTATGCTTTCACCTTCTCTTTTTATTAATAGCACTCGAAGTACTATTACTAGAAAGTACTAAGTACTCTAACATTAGCCTGGTATTCCGACTGACTTTTCATTACAGTAGGTATTGGTTGTAGCAGGGAACCTGTAGGCTCACTGCCACCAACAGAATTTATCTAAGGAAAGACATTGTAAGAGTGAAATAAAAAAAAATTGTCTTGGGTTCCTTTAGCATTAAGGATACTTTTTACTTTTTTCATCCAGTGGAATAAGCTGCTGCAATGAAGGAAATAGTTTGGATATTTCCCAGCACACATGCTGTATTGTTAGTTGTCAGTTATCACGGTTAAGGAAACAGGTTATCCCCAGAAGCTGGCAGGAAGTACAACAAACAATGGATTTGGTATTTACTCCTATTTCCTTTTGCTATTTCTTTTTGGGACTTCATAAGTAATTGAGTTAAATGTTCTTGTGTTTTACTGCTGGATGTCCAGTGAAAGTTCAGAGACTATAACATATTGATGTAGATAATCAGATGTTTAGCAAATTAAGTTTTCAGGGAAAAAAAATTGTCTTCTATCAGTTTCATTTGAGGTTTGAATAATAATGTTTTTCATAAAAAAAATACAGTAACGTATTTTCATCTGGAGAGATTTCTGTATCTATAATATCCCACATGTGGTGAAATATTTTGCACCTGAACACCAGTAGATGGTAAAATGAAGTACACCTAGGTTTTAAGCATTGCCTGGCGCCTTTAAATGAAACTGTCTCTGATTTTTCAGGATCTGTTGTTAAAGATGCACAGATGCACAAGTTAACTTTTAATATATATACATTTCAGTGCCCTTCCATTTTTAGAAAAAAACCCCTCAGTGAGTGGAAACAGGCTTTAGATTTTTCTAGGTACATAAATTAATACCAGCAAAGGTGTGTATGCTTTGATAAATTCAGGATTCCATCTGGACAGTGATAAGAGGTTTTAGTCTGTTCAGTAGGGATTTAACTAAACATTACGCAAATATTTATCTCAGATGGTGGCTGGAAATCTTACGTATTTATTCCTACGGTTGTATTTCACCTACTCTGGTTATTTTACAACATGATCAAGAGAAAGCAAAGAAATGCAAGGGTGTTAGCTGAATTTGTTATGCAGAAAATGTAATACAGAATAATCCTTGAAAACAGTTGGATGTAAAACTCAAAAGCTGTGCCTAAACTTAGGAAACCGTAAATGTTTTGAAATTCATGGATTTCCAGCTATGGTGTTCTGTAGTTTGAAAAAAAGCAGTGGTACCAGTACAGTAATCAAGATAACTTAAACTGAACAAAATGCTTACTAGGTACACAAAAGGCAGTTACATCTGCTGTGCCGTTTATAATGATGTCTTTAATTTTTTGAATCAGCCATAAAATTATTATAGCAAATAAAGGGAGTGTTTCCCACATAGTGTTTGAAGAGCAATCACTCTCCAACTCTAGACTGAAAGTTTGTTTACCACCTAAAACAATCCCTGACATTGGAAAATTTACATATATATTTGATTCATAGAATGGTTTGGGTTGGAATGGACTTCTAAAGATCATCTAGACCAACTGCCTGCAATGAGCAGGGATATCTTAAAGTACATCAAGTTGCTCAGTGCCCTCTCCATCCTGACCTTGAATGTTTCTAAGCGTGGGACATCTGCCACCTCTCTGTGCAACCTGTGCCAGTGTTTCAGCACCCTCATTGTAAAAGATTTCTTCCTCATGCTTAGTCTGTATCTACCTCCTTGTAATTTAAAACCATTATCCCTTGTCCCATGGCCACATGGGACAAATGCATCTTCTCAGGTCCCAAAGACTTCTGTACATTCGGGTTCCTCAGGTGGTCACAGATCTGATCTTTTACAGTGGGGGGGACATTGCAGCCCCTGTCTTGCAGTCCATCCACTCGAGAGGTGTGGGGAGGGAGGTTGCTAGTGAAGCCTGAGGTGACAAATTTAGTGAGTACCTCAACCTTTTTCCGATCCACTGTTACCAGTTGTTCAGTCTTGCTCATCATGGGGAGTACACTTTCTTTGACCTTCATTTTCTAGGTGACATACCTGGAGAAGACCTTCTGATTGTTTCCCTTGCCAAGTTTTACTCCATTGGCATCTTGACCGTCCTGACCCCATCCCTACACACCATGGCAGCATCCCTATACTCTTCCCATGATACCTGTCCCTGCTTCCACTGCCTGTGCATTTCCTTCTTGACCTTGAGTTTGACCAGCAGGTCTGTACTCAGCCATGCTGCTGTCTTGCCCTCCTTTCCTGATCTCTTATGTGTGGGGATCGAGAGCTCTTTTCTCTGTGGAAAGTGTCCTTAAAGATCGGTCAGCTCTGCTCTACTGCATGGTCAACAATGGCAGTTTCCCAGGGTATCCTATTGATTAACTCCTTGAAGAGCTGGAATTCTAGTTTTCTACAATTCAGGGACTTTACTCTTCCCCTGACCCATATCCTTCAGAACTGCAAACTTCAGCAGTGTGTGATCACTGCAGCCCAGGCTGCCTCCAGTCTTCATGTCACTTGTGTTGGTGACCATCATGATGCATCACATCCCTTCTGGTAGGACTGTCTATTACCTGACTTAAAAAAATTATCCTCAGTATATTCCAGGACTCTCCAGGATTGCCTGTGGCTGACTGTGCTACTTTTTGAGCAGATTAGGCAGCCTGTGGTAGACACCAACCAGAAGGCTCCTTTTGTTGGTCTGTAATTCTTACCCATAAGCTTTCAACCTTCTTGTGGCTGTTCTTCACACTCTGCCCGTTTTTTGTTATTCAAGATCAAGTAATGGTGATGTCCTGGACTTACCCGAGCGTACCTCTGTGCACTGCCACGTCATTGTGCACTTCCCTGGTTTACAGTTGGGTCCATTTCTGGGCTCCCCAATTCAAGAAAGACAGGGAGTTTCTGAAGAGGGTGCAGCAGAGGGATACAAAGATTATGAGGGGCCTTCTTCACTTAGAGGGTTTCAGAGCACTGGAGCAGGCTGCCTAGAGAGGTGGTGGAGTCTCCGTTTCTGGAAACATTCAAAACCTGCCTGGACAAGTTCCTGTGCTGTAGGAGGAACTGCTTTGGCAGAGAGTTGGACTAGATGATCTCTAGAGGTTCCCTTCCAACCCCATATCGTTCTGTGATTCTGTAGCTTATGACATTTACTTATATTGGTTATATATTCAGATGTCCTAGAAAGCTTTTAGGTCAGTCTTCAAAATAAAAAGTACCTTCAATTGTATTATTCTAGTTAAGAACTTCCATTTTTTTAAAAATTGACACTGAGTGAATGATTCTATAATAATACTCCAGTGATTTATAATGACCAAAAGGTAGTAGGACTTAATTATATCAGATTAGCTGTAGATACTTGTATTTTCCACTTGTATTGCTATGGAAGATATTGAAGGCAGGATTCTTTTTCTGGTTACTTTACCTCTTATTTTTAATTTTGTGTATGTTCTATCACATCTGACTACAAATGTACAGAAAATTTCTGTAATGTGCAATGAAGAACAAGGACAATATGATGGAGTTGGTCAAAGTGTTATTAATTTTGATGGGTTCCCCTGTGAATCAGTAACTGTCCTAGATCCCTCCATGGTAGACAGGAAAATGTTTGCCTGTTGCACTGCACTCTGTCAGTACTGACTTCTCTCCACTCTTCAAATTATCTAGTATTATACTCTGTTTAATACTAAACTCCATGAGCAAACAGCAGCTACTTAGTTCTCCTTCCTGTACAAACTGCTGTGTGGTCATCCCTTCTCCGTACACATACTTTCTTCTCTTACAGTTCTTACGCCAGTGTCTATCTTTTGCACAGTACCTTATTATTTCCCAAGAGACAGAATATCAGATCTCTTTTTGTACTACAGAGAGATTGGATTGACTCCATTTCCATTATGAAAATCTGGTTATCTTATTTAAAAAAAAATTATCACTAGAAGATTGACAAATCCATGCTTGGCAAATCCATGCAGTATTTTAATCTGTTTTCCACTTACCCGTAGGCTTCTATTCTTTTTTTTTTTACAAAGATTGTTACAATAAAAAAATGTATTTATAATTAGCCCGGTCTCATTTTCATCTTTTAGTATGGGTGACAGCACCGCATCAACATTAAGTGTGTAGAAACTTTTGAGCTGCCTGTGTGTGAGCGCCCCAGGAGGTGAAATTGTGTGTGGTGTAGAACTACTCAAGTGAGCCCAGGGAATAGCATTGCCAGCTACACCCAGCACGTACCCAAAGTGGCTCATGTAGTGCTAAATAGTGATAGCCCTTTGATCTCTGATACACCTTTATGCCAACTTTAGTCAGAGAAGTTAATTAGTCATAAAATACCATCTCCTATTGGATAGCTTTAATACAAATACTTCTTTGTGAACTTGGCATTTAACATGCTTTTCTGATGTGTTATGTAACTTAAACTGAGTTCCTTAAGTTCTGTGTTTTCTCTGAAGTCTACAAAAAACTCTGCTAACTTCTTGATTACAAAGTGACTTCTGCAGATGAAGGGCATGTTTATCCATCACCAACAGCCCGAGCTATTCATTCACCGTTCTTTTGCTGCCTTCTTATTAAATTAAACTGGTAAGTATGTGAGTTAAAGGATGGCTTGAACATTCTGTTCTTTTGAAATCAGTGAATGCCATCTCCTATTCTCTGTCAGGCCTACAATTTTTTTTCTAGTTTTGTCTAACTGACCTCTTCCAGTTTGCATTATCTAAGCTGAACAAGAGGATCATTTAAACTCTATGAGCTAAAGCACCAAAAGAATTATGTCAGTGTTCCTTTTTTCTAACAGTGCCATATCAGAACATATTATCACAATGAGAAAAGGGCTCATAAGGCATTTTAGTCTTGCGTTTTTATCTGCTGCCAATCTACCCCACGTATGACAAGGTGAGTACTGTGTGCACAGTATTTGTTGCTGGAAGCATCAACCCAAACCCACATCCATTTGCTAGTAAGGATGAGATCATTTAAACTAATAAGATACTGAAAACCAGAGACTAAAAGATTTTTTTAATAAACTGATCACGTGGGAAGACATGGTGTCAGTACATTTTTTCTATGCTTTTGATAAAGGTAAAAGGTTATTTCTACTGTGGTCTATTTGTATTTCTGACTAGATTCTAACTTGAAAACTGTATTTGAAAACACAGAACATATTAGCCAGTTTTACCTACTGTATTTACCCTCCAAAATAGGATATCTCTTGAGTTATATATGCAGGTGATTTTTTTTCAAGGTTATGGAGAATGAAAAGAATCAGAGTGATGCTACAAGAATTTTAATGTATAATGTAACCTGCAGTTTTGGTTGTACTCTAAGAGAAAAAAGGCACATATGGTAAATGTTTTTGCTTTCTGTATTGTAACTCTACTTGTCTGTACGAAGGACTTCAGTGTTACAGGTCAAGATCAGATTGTAGGAAAAAGGGGATAATTCAGTTCCTCATTTGATGAAGAAATTGAATTATTTCCTTTTAGCTTGACACAGTCACTAGACTTTTCTTTAAATCTTTGCAAAAACAATTTTCAGTGTCAATATAACCAGTCTGTAATATTATATTGATGCTAATTTATAAAAGTACTTAGTGTAGGCTTATTTTAAATGCAATGTATAATTTTGTGGCAAACCTCTTAGTGGGTCTGTAAATTGACATCTCCTGTAATCAGCAGCTCAGAAACAATAGTTTTCAATCAATCAGTGAAAAAACCCTCCTGTAATACACGTACTGTTCTTCAGTCCTTCATAATTCAAACATGCACTTTTCCCTCGTGAGTCATAATAGAACAGCGACCATTTGGAGCCCTTTAAAATGACAAAATAAAAGGAGTTCAACACTGAAAAGAAAAATCTGCCCGTTAAAAGCTGGAAACAATTTCAAAATGATGCTTTTTCCAGGCAATAAATACTCAAACTTCAGCTCAGACCTTTCTGTTAAGCAGATGTTGTTATTGGCACGGCTTGCTACTTCTCTCTAAAAGAATCAGTGCACTTAGAGCAAGGTTTTTACCTTTTAACTACAATAAGTGCATTAGGGGGAAAAGATGGCAGAATTCCTCGTGTCCAGAAATGTTTCCCGACGTTTATGTAACCATTACAGGAGTATTAGCTCCAAAGGCAGTGTTTGTATTTATTTTCTGGTATTTCTCTGTTAGTATGTTTTTCTCCTTTGCAGTGTTCTTCAGTGGGATTTCCACAATCAATGCTGGTTTCATATTTTTCACCTTAACCTCTGGAAGAAGAGCTGAATATATCATTAATGAGACTATGGATAATTGGACAAAAAGAAACATTCTTTTCACTGTCTGACTTTTATGTCGCTACTTCATCTTTGGTACAGACATTCCCCGGACAACGTGCAGTCACAGTTAGTTATATAATAGTTCAAGCAGAAATTACTCTCTTTTTCAGCCCTTTTTAGCATTCAAAGGTCTATTAATACAAAAGTTAGCAAGATTAGTTCCTCTTGCTCCAGAAAGGGGCATGGCCAGCACACCAGTATGTGGTATAGATGGACTCTCATTATATGTAGTAGTTTCATTTTTTTAATCCGTTTCTCTGACAGTTGAAGTAATTTTCCTCAAACAGCAGAGTTAGAACAGTTAATCTTTGTGTTTTGAGCAAAGGATAGTTTGCTGACAATAATTTCTCTTTATGATCCATGCTGACAACTAGATTGAATTTGCAGTATGCAGTCTTGGATGTTGCATAAAGAGTTTAGGAGCAATTAGATTCTGGTTTTTCTTGTCCAGGACCAAGGAGTATTTTCAAGGTGCTGAGTGATCTCACTGTCTTCAAAATCTGTTCCAAACCATTTACGAAAAAATTCTTCTGCAGGCTTTTTTTTCATTCGAGGAATGATGAGCTCTTAAGGGCACTAGTTGAGAGAGCAGAATGTTCTTGTTACACGCTTAAGGCTTAGGCTATTCAAATCAACAAAAAGGCATTTCTTATCCTTAGAAGCCCTTTCCGAGTTACACTGAGGTGCTCTTTCAGCCTTGGTACATCCTGATGAGTAAAGCTGCTCAGGCAAAGGCAGTGAAAAGGGGTGTTGAAACTTCCCAAGTGGTAACACCAAAAGAATAAATAGAACGTCAATGAGGTGAGAAGTAAATATTTACAGATTTGAACTATTTGTTTGTCTGGGTAGAGTTAATTACACAAATATTGGTGCACAGTGATCCATATAAACATTCCTTTATCTGGAACAAGTGAAATCTGACACAAGAGAGGGTTGAATGGGTAATCATGAGCATCATTCTTGTAGCTGTTTGTTTTATCTTGGCCTTAGCAACAACATTCTCTACAATACAGCCCAAGGATGTGGCTGAACTGATGTAGTGTCTGATGCTTTACATTGTAGGAGTGTTTTGCTTATAATTACAGTGTTAAGAAAGAGAGGTGTTCACTGGAGTAGTGTCAACCGGAGCTATGCTGAGCTTTTGCCCAGGGTTCCCCAAAGCAGCCTGTGCGTACTCGGGTCTGCAGGTCTGGCTGGACCTGGTTTAAACTGAGTCATCCAACACATTTATAGGGTTAGGGTTTGTTGATTTGGTTTTTTTTTTTCCTAATAAAGGTGTTTCCTTTCGTGTCAACGTACTAGGTTTTGTTACCGTGCTTTCTAATTCTCTTTATGATGACTCATGCCAAAGAAAATACAGCCTGGAATCATGTTTTTTTGTTGTTGTTGTTGCCAAAAATTAGAGTGTTCCTGCAGGTTCAAAATATTTTACAAGCATTTTAATATTTTTCCAGTGTGAATACTTGTGTTAAGAGCATTTAACTAGTTATGCCCTATTTCATGTGGTAGTTGTTCTAATCCATTTTACAGTAGCTGAATTTGGTGAAATAGCTTGAAGGTTTGATCACTGATAATTATTTTAAATAAATATTTGTACACATAGTTTTCTTGGAAATTCTACAATTCTTGGGGAAATGATTTACTGATATTACATGGTAAATAGATTAATTTTTTTCCCTTGGATTAAGTAGTGTATTTTCCCAGATTTATACCTTCGAATATGATGGTCAGATGTAATATTGATTTAATGAAAATATTGATTTCTCTTCTAGTGAAAGGACAAAATTATGAGGAACTTGCTGGAGGGCATTCAAAATATATGTAAGAAAAATTGATTAGGATGTTCAAACGGGAGTAAGTGAAGTGAATCTCTGAATGTGTGAATCAATCTCCATACATACTGGGTGGGATATAGAACCATGGCGCTAAGCTGTGCCAGGATTGCTCACTCGCTGACAGTTTTCAGCACTTTATTCCATGTCTTCCATGTATTAGGAAACTCTGCTTGTTCTTAAAAGCCCAGCCTCAGTGTGTAAGAATCCTCTGAATTTCTCAAAGGAATTGCAATGATATAGAAAAATGAGAAATGCCAGTGCTAAAGACTCAGAAAACAGAATGCCAGCAAAACCTATTATTTTTACATACATCCCCATTTACACTGATACAGAGTTGATGTCCTGACTTTTTACTTGAAAAGTTTATGGGATACAGCTGATGAGATCGCACAGTTAACTAAGCAGAGCAAGATTTTTCAGCAGTGAGAAAAAGGGGTCTGAATTCTAATTGTATTCATTTACTGCAGGACTTTGTACAACCAGATAAACATTTTGAAATGGGAGGATCTGTGTGTCAAAATAAACCTTTTTGTTCTGTTTCTAGTGCCTCTATGTAGGACACTTCTAACAAGACACTGATTTTAAGCAGTTCTGGGGAGCAACTAAGTCTGATTATTTTTTTTTTCTAAATCTTTATTTTACAGCACCTATTTTAGAGGCACCTTCTCTAATAGTACCCTTTATTTTCCCTTCACTTAACTGTATAGGAAAATAAAATACACGAAGGCATTCTACAGAGCTCTCTAGAATAACAAACTACTATAGTTTGTGTAAGTATCGAGCTGCTGTTAAGTTTTGCGGAGTAGTCTCGGGGTTATAGTGGCGCTGACCACCAGGATGGGAGGCTGATAAAACCATACTGCCCATCTACTGGTTTCATATCATCTGTTCAGATTCCATTGTATCGGATTTTCTTGTTTTGGTTGCGGTTCTCCCTACAACAACATACTTTGAAGCTTATTTGGTCATTTATTAACCTTTACTTTTAGTGGGTTTTTTTCCCCCAAATAATAGTAAGGAAGGCAGGGCTCTGTCTTGACTGCACTGACAGCGTTGCGACACAACTAGAGGTTTGCCTAAGGAATCAGTTATGATTTGGGAAATGGCAAGCCCTGGGTCCCTTCCAGTCTGCAAATAGTGTGCAATTGTAAATGACTAAAAATATGCTTTTTTTTTTTTTTTTTTTTTCTCAGCTTCTTTTGCAACAGCAGGTGACGAGTTGATGTTAGAAATAGCAAGTAATGTGATGCCTTATGATTGTGCCCTGGAGAACTAGCCAAATTCTTTATCGCCAGTGATAAAAAGATCCATTATGTAAGATTTGTACGTTTACACCAGTGCTTCCACATTCTACTATTATTCAAAGTACTAATTTAGTAAGGTGATATTTTGATGTAAATATCGCATGTCAATATTTTTTCTCTTGACAGTCTTGGAAAGCATTTGTTACATGCATGTCAATAGTGAGACAGAGTTTTCAGTTAGTTCAGTTAATGCAACAATTCATGTAAAGCAAAATTTCTACCTCTGTACAACTGGATAAGTCTGCATTTAGATACTCAAATATTTCAACACTTGTCTTTTTATCTTTTTTGATTTTTTTTTTTTTCCCAATTTCTCTGCCTGGGATATAAAAGCAGCAAAAGAATAGAATCAGAGGTCTGAGTATTGCATTCAACCTAAAAACTTGGTTAAACTCCTATAATGAAGTAGCTGACACCTGTGAAAGAAAGGAAGCAAAGAGGCACGTGTGTGAAGTTAAGCTGGAGCGGTGGTGGGTCCCAGTCTCTAATGTTCCTAAAGTAATGACTGGGACAGTTCGTGGTACTGCTCTGCATAGCCTTCAGGAGTAGTGAATGTAATCCAGGCTGCAGAATCCCAACCCCTGTCAGGTTTCCATCGTTCATGCTGGGTGTTGGGGCTACGTGCTACAGAGAATAGCTGGAAGTCAATGTTCTGTAACCTCTGCTTTAACGAACAGTTGAATCTTCAAAGTGAGGGGACACTACACTGAAAAGAACAGAGAGCAGATAAAGTGAATACTTGGACTTCTAAAGCCTGAGAGCGAGTTCACAAACTGCTTTGTAACAAGTAATTCATGCCTATAAATACTGTGTCTTACTGTCATTGTTTAGCAAAGGCAGAGATACCTCCATCTGCAATTTCACTAATGCCTGACAGAAGTTTTATGTACAGTGTGCCCATTTAGAGGGTGGCTGCTCCTCTGGTATTTCATCCTTGTACAGTGTTTGTAAATAAAATAAGGGGAAAGCATTGTACTGTGGGATGCTAATCTTTTCTCAGATCAGTAAAGACAATAACTGAGGAAAACAGTTGCTATTTGAGTTCTGAGCAAGTGTTTTTTTAAGAAGATAATTTGTACCCTTTTAATTACGGAAAGCTTGCATTGAGCAAAAGCATCTCAGAGCTTGACAAGTTAAAAACATAACATGATCTTAAGGCTCAGCAAATACTCCTTCATATTAGAAGGAGCTTTCCAATTGGCACAGTTCGAGTTTTAAGGCAATTATATAAATGACAGCAATTTTGTTTTAAAAAAATAGTATGAACAGTGATTTCTAAGTTTATGGTCTATTAGGTATTCTGAAGTCCTTACCACTTACTTTAAAGGAAATAAGTTTTTAACGTGCTAGAAATTTACATATGGAAAACATTAATAAATTTGCTGATAAAATGGTGGGTCTGTAAGATAAGAAGCTTATAAAACAATGTAGTTAGGCTTATTTGCTTTTAGAAAATGTAATTATTAATTGCATGAATACAATTTCAATGACTAGGAAACTTTGTGTTTGTAGTGTTAATCAAATGATTTTGCTGCAGCCATCATGGGTACTTTAGTATTTCCTTTTTAGGTCAGGACTGAAAGATTCTCAAGAGGTCATACTCCTGCTTCACAACAGATCAATTATTCCTCGTATATATTTGTCCTGTCCTTTACCTGGGAAGGCTTTTGGGTGCAAAAAGATGCTCTACTAATATCTAACCTGGATTCTTAATATCCCAGACTAATACTCTCAAAGTATGATAAATGTGTTACTTGATGTGCCTTATTTTGTTGCATGCAAGCGTGATCTAATTCATCAATATTTTTAATAAATAATTTCTGTGCTGGTTAGATTTGGAGCACAATGTCTGTTCCCCCTGGTAGGTTGTAGAAAGATAAATTTTTCAGTACTGTTCATTATCTTTCTTGATTTGTGAATGATTTAATGTGTATTAAGTTCTTTTTACTCCTGAATACTTGAGTGTCTACAGTTATCGTGAATGATGTTTAAAACCTTATTAGGAATTATTATCTTGCAGTCCATTGGTCTCTGTTGATGGTACTACTGGTTCATTTGTTCTTTCTTTGATCCATGAGGAATTCACAGGGAATCCAAACGGTATAGTTAAGAGAATCCTGACATTTGACCCAAATGTGTGTGCTTCAAAAGCCATTTCCCGCCCTGCGCATATAAAAAAGTAAAGTCTTCAAATCAAGTTTACAAGGGTAGTATTTAAAAAACATAAATTAAAACATAAATTTCACTGCTGTCAAATTTTAAATTCTGAATATTGCACAGTTTTTTTCATTTTAGCTTACCTTCTTATGGAGAGGGAACTGACGTGTTCCTGTTTTCACACTGTAGCACGGTAGGAGTCCAGCTCAGTAAGTGCTGCAGAGTGAAAAAATTGGAATTATTGCAATGACTTTGAAAGATGCAAAAAAGAAGTCAGAAACCAGTGAGTATATTTGGTAACAGTAAAAGTTTTCTCTACCACTCTTAATTGTGAATAACCAGTGAGTACTTCTGTCCAGCTCCACGAAGGTCATTTTATTTCCAAAGAAAATTCTTATGTCTTGGCGCTGGGTCGCACAAGCACTTTGCTGTTCTTGAAGGAAAAAATCTGCTGCTGAAGTACCTAATATTACTCTAATTTTCATTAATGGTGAAAAAAGCAGTGACACTATTGGTATTAATCATTAGATAGGGCATAGACAATATTTGGCAGACTCCAGACATCTTTATGTGCTAGAAGTCTGTGACCCCTGGAACTGTTTTGACTTAAAAGTTGTCATAGAAGAGAACGCTGTCATCAGACTCTGAGCAAGGTCCTTACTTGCTGTCTTAAGCGAAGCTTGGCTTAATTATGAATAAGTCTTTCATTCTTTTTCTATCTTCCTTCAGTACATAAACATACTCTCTGCCTGTCTCCTCTGTATGTCTCTCAAGTGGTAGAAAATGAACAGTGTTAGAAAACAAGTGGAGGCTGGCAGATAGCAGAGGAATGCCAGACAAGTATTTTATGTATGTGTTATAGCTAAGCTCCAAAACTGGTAAAGATTGTGGTAGTCTTCACCAGGAATGAAACATTAACTAGTTTAGAAAAGCTCAAATATAGCATTATGAGCACACCTACGCACAGAAGTGCTGAAAGATTATTACAAGATCTTCAAAGCTTGGAAATACACGTGAAATATTATTTAAGCTGCCTTGTGTGTAACTGGTGTAATTAGAAACTGTCTGATGATTAATTTTACAGCAAGAAAATGGCTTCTTGGTTCTAGGCTGAACTACAGAGTTCCTGTGTATTGTTAATTTACTTAAAATCAAATTATCCCCAACTGTCCATTAATTTTCTGTTTCCCGCTTCTTTCTCTGATTTTCAGAGTTGATCCACTCTTGAAAGACCAAATCCATTCATCAGAAGTCATGCTTTGAAAATCCAGGAGACCGAGTATTCTGCGAAACTGATGTCTTAAGCCAAGCAGCCATCTTCTGTCAGTGGAGAAGCTCTGAAAATCCAGGAGGTAAGTCATGGAGCACAAATAGAAACATGATGAGAGTATGAGCATCTTGCAAAAAGTAGACTTCATATTTTCAGTCAGGGCTTTGTACTGTTTTAACACTGGTTTGAGCAGCTGGTGAGCGCAAGAGAGCGGCAGAATCTCTGGTGTGGCTGCTGGCATTGCTTGTCTCAGAGAAAGGTTGGCTTCAGCCCTGTAGGGATGCTGCTTGGGTAGTGTTGATGCTCCTAAGAAACTGCAGGGGCATCACGACTGCGCAGGGATGATGGAAACCTCAGAGGTCATAGCTGTGAAGCAACTCCCTGAGTCATATGTTGGAGTAATACTTTCACAAGATCTGTAATTTAGCCAAGTCTGATGTGATTTTTGGTGTGAATTCAAAAGGCGGATTCTTTATGCATGGCTGTTCCCTTTACCAAAACACTGGGTTCTTTATTTGTTTCTTAACTTGTATTATATTTATTAATGAAGCACTTTATCGGCTTCCCTTTATTTCTGAAAATGCTGATTGCTTTTTAGGCCATTCAGCCTACAAAATTTCAACTGACATGGAAAAATTCAGCCGGGCTGATGAAAATTTAATAGAACTGTAAGAAACCAATACTGTTACTACTTGGAAGAAAAAAAAAATTTTTTTAAGTCTCAGGAATCAGATTTAATCTCTGCAAATAAATACATCGGTGTATTTCCTCACTAAGATCAGTAGAAATGGATTTTCCCCAAGCATCTGGAAGTCTGTTTTAATTGATACAGCCAGTCAAAAGTATTGCTTCCTTATCTAGAAATGTCTGTTTTGCGGAGATTTGCTTTTAAGTGGTCTATTGGATGGGTTTCTCCTTTTTTCTTAGATGTAGCCTGGACCAAAAAAACCCACAAACCCACAAAAAACTCCCAACCCCAAACGCTGCTCTTGGAAACATTCCTACCCTGAATACACATCTTCGTATGTCTTCCCTGCTATGAGTCAATTTGCAAAGGCAAAGGATTTCTTGATACCCTTCCTGGCTTGCTCCTATTTTTTTAAAAAACTGTAAAGGACAAGCTCATGTGAGTGAGGTACCTTCCCTGATGTTATTGTTCTCCTTCAATTTACACTGAACACAAAGTTCTAACAGGAACTGCTGCATCGCTTATGGTATTCTGATATTTGAAACCAAATTATGAGATAAGAATCTTAAAAACATCACCTCTGAAGGATCATAAAGGGAGCCTTACAGTTCACAGCTTACTTTTAATTGCACTGTGGTGAAAAATGTCATTAACGCTCTCCTGCTGTGGCTTCCATGCCACCACAGTGGAGTGGCTGGGCACACTTCTCTTCAGAAGTAACCCAGCAATATGGTTTGCTCTTTTCAAAGGCTGAGTCATCATCGTTTCCACTTGTGTGCAGCTTTCAGGATCACACAAGCAATATTCTGATTCAGTGTGGGACAAAGCATAGTGATGGGTTTTCTGGAGAGAGGGGGGAAAAAAAAAAGGCAAGATGGAGGCATTTGCTATTATGGAACACACAAAATGAGGCAACATAGAAATAAGACTATTTTTTACAACTATTATTACCTGTATTACAGATAGTAATTGGAACAAAGAAAAAAAAGTAAACCCTGTCAAGAAGCCAACTATTGCTGCAGAAGCCCATGTCTGCTCTGACAGTGATGATTTGTGTACACAAAGTTGAGGATAAGTAACTAAACTGAAAGAGGAATCTTGATGAATGGCTTTTGACATTGATTTTGAAATTATTATGGAGAGACTTCCTCTTCAAAATGGCTAATGGACTAGCATCTTAATGAGATAGGGTATCTACGTGTAGTTCTCACTGCCAGAGTCTGGGTCTCTGTTTGATGCCTTTTTCCTTCAGTTCCTTAGTTCATTGCTAAGGACATTAGGGCTAGCATCCTAATGATACTGTTTTATTAGTATAGTTGTTTATTAAAAAAACAGATGAAAAATGGAGCAAGTGTACAGACATAAGAGATGTAACAGTGATTTGAGCAGCTAAAAAAAATACAGTTAATGTCTCATACAGTTCAAGTGAGACCAAAAACCAGATTTTTTTTTTCTTTCCAAAATGGCATTAACTGATACATTTTACTCAATAGTAAATTACTGTGAATCATTCCATTCTATGACTTACTTTTCCATAAGTGTTGTTAAAAAATCCTGGTGAAGAAATTCTGAAATAGAAATCCATGTGTTGCAAAAAAGATCTATATAGAAAACTTTTACTTTCAAAAAAATGCTATTTTTCTGAATGATTTTTCCCTCTACAAATCAGTCAGCATCCATCATCTTTTCCATGGGCATTAGCTTTGGACAAGTAGGTATTTTCCAAGAGAAGAATTTTTGTTGCTGCACTGTATTTATATAAATTTAATTGCTTTTTCTTGTTTCAAAGATGTTTGGGTCCAGTGCTTACTGGAAGCTGGGGAGTGTTTCTCTGTGTTCTGCTTACCCTCTCAAGCGTTCTCTTTTCCTCAGCAGCTAGCACACATTGGAATGTAAGCGTTGGAATATTGTCCTGCAGGGACAGCAGCTGGCCTTGTGACTCTTAAGTTTTGTGCAGCTGATTTTAAAGGATGAGATTTTCTTGGGAAGACTTAGTGAAGCTGAGTCCTTTGATGTTTGTACTGGATACTGCATAGATTTTAAGCCAAATGCAATGCGTTCTGTATGTTTCTACATTACAGCTGTCCTCCACAATGTAATTTATATTAATAGCATGATTTGTAGTAGAGTGTATGGATCCCTAGTATTTTAGCCTCTTTGAAATTAAATCTCTGCTCGTGGGTAGGGATTCATAATGATTGGGTAGTAGTGAGAGAGTTTGCATTGTAGGGGATCATGGCAGGGTTTCATAAAGAGAGAGGCTTTGCATTGTTTACAGAAGACATAATTATTTTCTAGAAAATCATTCTCTAGCTACATTCTCTGGGTAAAGAATCCCTTCCCACAGTTCTGAGCCATTTTGGATCTTCCATATCACAAATCTCTATCATAATAAAACACAATTTAGACTTTTTCTGATGAATCTGCGTTTATGAGCTGATTTCAGTGTTGGAATCAAGCCTTTGGTATCAAGTAAGTCAAGCCTAGGGGAAGAATGTAAATATGTTCTTACTGTAGCCTAATCCATGGAGAAGGAAAAGAGAAACATCCTTTCTTAATGGGTGGTGTGCCTTGTGTCTGTATTGAGCAAATAACTTAAGCCTAGAGATAGGACCATTCTTGTATAAAGAAAGCAAATAAAAGTGAGCATAAAACTAGAATAATTTTAATTTTTTTAAAGTGAGTGGTTAGTACTTAATCAGACTTTTTCATTTATAATACCTATTTAAAATGTGCATTTATATTATATTTAATTTATCTCCTGCTTGCATGCATATAATGATCTAGTTCTTAGTAACAGTGTGACCCAGTAGTTGGTAGCAGGAGGTAAAAGAAAAGAAGAGCAAACAAACCATGATATTTCAAAAGAGATTAATAAGAACTGCGATTCTGCAATTGATTGTAAATTAACATGGGATGAAATTGGAAAAAGTTTAGAGAAGTATATACTTACAGCTTACAAGAATATAGCTGTGTCTGATTCATTCCTTAATCCTTTCAGAATTTTGAGATGGGCTGCGCAAAGAGGTTAGCCAAGGACACTGCACTTTCCAAAATGATGCTGCTGTACCTGTTGAAAGCCATGTGGTACACAGTGTAAGGACAGCAAATGCAACCGAGAGGCATCATCTTAGAAAGGGTAGGGAAAAAAGTTGGTTAAATGTTTTAATTGGTGTTTCCTTTGTGCCTGGTACAGTATATATCTCTAGAAGTTCCAATACAGCATTGACCAGTATGAGGATTTTTGTGTGAATCACTGTAAGAATAGCAGCATTGTGGCTGTGGGACTTGGAAAAGCTTTTGGAAGCTGGTTGGAAGTGCTATTCTAGATGTTCCACAAGTTAGGCTTTAGCTTGTCCTGTACAATAAGGTGGCAGTTGTTGCTACTGTTAGATTTTTCAATTGGCAGTGAAGTGGATTGCTCAGTGTGGGTGCTAAAACATCAGCTGTTAGTAATATTAGTGCTCTCAAGGTTTTTCATAATTTTCTTGTCCGCTAGGCAGATTTGCTGTGTGTCACTGGTACTGTCTGGTCTTGTCCTGGAATTGTTTTTCACAACTAAGTCACAAAATTATTATATTATTTATGACTAGTAAATAGGAATGCTTTTATGATTACTTAATACATACTGACTTTTTTTAGTGTACTTGCCTGTGTAGTTGACTGCAAAACCATAGAATTCCACAGATGCTCTAAAGCTTCCTTCAACTGAAATTTTTTGAAGGTGAGCACCAGTATTATGTTTCTGGGTGTGAGAGTCCAACAAGGTTAACAGTTAAACCATTGGAGTTCAGTTTCATACACATCTAACCGTTACAAAATAGATGTTGTATTGTGTTCTGTAGAAATCTTGTTAATACAATGGCAAATGAGCCGAGTTTGAAAACAAGGAATGAAGAAAGTAAGAATCTCAGTATCTTCTATTTCACATCTCGATCTGGAAGAGTCTCTGCTGTAGCAAGATGATATGCTTAGGGGTATGAGACTAAGAATGTGCCATCGTCATTGTAATAATTACTCATCAGTTATGAATATAGACAATCAAGCTTCTATTCTTAGATGTGTGACTGAATTGCTGTGCCTTAATATCTCATCTCTCTGTGATCCTGTATCTCCATCTTTTAGAACGTAATTACTTTCTATAACAAAATATGCTAAGATCCTTTAAAGTATGAGGTATGTAAGGTGCAAAGTGCTACTACATCGCTCAGCAAACTGGATCTGCAACAAACACTATGAAATATGCCTTAGAGGATCCTAATTAATTTAGAACCACGGTAAACAAATGGCTTGTCACTTTCAGTTTATATAAGTATAAAAAAAAGTGGAGGTTGGGGTTAGAAACACTCTCAAGAACATATGCTTAACAAACCACAGTAAGCAGAACAAACCAGAGAAAGTCTAAGCAGAAGCAGGGATAACCCTGGCACCATCAGCAGATTGTATGGCTACGATCCAGAATGCAAACAGAAGATTGTTCAAACAAGTCATTCATATATTTAATTAACTGTGGCAAAGTGTTCCAATTGTGAGAGGTTATTTTAATATTGTGCAAATGCCATACTAACCACATGCTCACCCCTGTTCCTCTGGAGATAACAGCAAAACTCCCACTGACTTAAATGGGAGCAAGACAGGACATTGAATATTGAAAATCGGGGATTATATTGGGCACCATTAAATCTTCAAATCTGTGAAAACAGCAGACTGAAGAGAGCAGAACACATGCTGTTTTAATTGATATCTTGGCAATTTATTATCTTTTTATATCCTGAACTCTTAATAAAAACATTACAGTAACTATTTAAAGTTTTGTATTTTCCCTCCTTAGATGTGTGTGTGTGCTCCTGTACAATATAATTGTATATATACCTATGTGTACACAAACACACCGAAATAGGTGTATGTGCTGAGGGAAAGTCATTGTATGTTTGATCCTTGTTCTGGCCCTCAGGCTGTGGCTCAATAGCCATGGTCAGGAGTAGGGTAGCCCTTGCCAGCTGTACTGCCTCTGCTACCCTCGGAGAGGGAACAGGAGGAGGCTTTGGATTGTTTGTTGGTTTTAATGTGAAGTGGAGGCAGGACTGAGAAGACCACGATTAAAACCAGTCTGTGCACTTCCACTGGAAGGGCAATTGCCCAGCCAGGCTTCTCTGGCAGTTGCCCTGCACCAATAAACTTGCTCATGCAGCTGCTCCAATGGATTCTCAGGCTCATAAGGCTGAAACCAACTCACCCTCCAATAAATGAGTTTTGAGCCCTGTAAGTTCTCTCACCCAGCTAGTTTCAGAGCCACTGTGAGTGGTAGTACGGGAAGGGAGGGAACATGGGACAGCAGGAGAAGTGCTTCTGGAGGCTCTATGGCTTAAATGAGCTATACAACCATGTTGCCAGTTGCACAGTGGTGATGAATCCAGCCTGGGAGCAGACAGGAGGAGATGAAGAGCTAAAGAGGAGAAGGAAGTAATGGCAGCCCCAGTAAGTGAGAGGCCAAGGGTGGGAAAGACAAGTCAAGTGCTCAATCACTCATTTGTGAAATGACTGTTTTCTAAAATAAAGGTGTAATTGGCAAACTGTTGGAACCAGTTGATCTTTACAGTTCCTGTGAATCATCAGGCTAAATGTCAACTATATTACTTAATCCTATAAACAAGAAAGTCTGAGACAGATTTGAAAGTCTTAGCTCTGCTTAAGTGTTGTATGTCATGTCTCCCACTGCAAGTAAGTAATTGTCAACTTTGGTAAAAGCTAATCTAAATAAGAAAGATGTTGTCGTACTTCCTTTTCAGCTGAAAAAAAATTACTGTCTTCTTTTTTTCTCAATCATAAATAAGTAGATTGTTTGAAGAGTGGTTTAAATTTGTTTTCCAAGGTGAAAGGGAAAACTTACACTTCTTTCTTAATTTGAGTGCAAAACTATGAGAGAAGTGTGAATTCCTTTGAAGTAATTGCATTGATATGCCTACCTTTCAAGATTTGTGTGCTTGAGATAGTCACCCAAAGAGGCAAGATCATACATGTGTAGGTACGTGTGTGTGTATATAAATGTATTATTAGTTGGTTTGTAAATGTATACATGATTGAGCAAAAATTGTGTGGAAATTTGCCGATGCAAAACCGTGATTTTTATCTTTCAAAGCAAGAGACATTCAGAGTCTGTGACTCAGCCACAGAATGAATCTGAATTTTTGTCTAAGCTTGGTGAGATTCTCAGGATTCAAGCTCCCTCTGTCCTTTTGGTGCAGGTCAAGTGTAAGTATTCTATGTCAGGTAGAACAGGTCTGTCAGGAAGGAATTAGAGACAACCTGTCAACCCAAATTACAAAGACTGCCTTAGATGGTAGGGAGGTGGCCTGGGTAGTGAACATTGTCATGCTTTGCAGAAAGAAGGTGTAACTGTTTAGCCATGAAGCTCTCTCCTGTGCTTCTTTTAGATGAAGAGAGAGTGTACTCCCCTTCTAGAAACATTGTAACCACAGAGTCACCGAATTATTAGAGTGGAAGTGACCTTAAAGATCGTTGAGTTCCAACCCTCCTGCCCTGGACGGGACACCTCCCAGTAGACCAGGTTGCCCAAAGCCCCGTCTCCCCTCTTTCAGTTTAAAACCTTTACCCTTTATCCTATTGCTCTACTCCCTGATTGAGAGTCCCTCCCCAGCTTTCCTGGAGTCCTTTTACATACTGGAAGGGGCTATAAGGTCTCCTGGAAGCCTTCTTCAGGCTGAACAACCCCAGCTCTCTTAGCCTGTTTTCACAGCAGGGGTTCTCCAGTGCACTGAACTAGAGCCCAGGAACCCATGTCTTTGCCTCATGGTGACATGGGCTGCTGGGACCCACACCTCTGGCCCCCCAGAGGGGCTGTGGAGGGGCTCACAGCTGGTCCTTGAGCCCCCAGCCATGTCTGTAATCTCACTGTAGGGCCTGCTGTGTCATGACAAAACATGTTCTAGAGTCACCAGGCAGGCAGGGGTTTGAAGCCCTTGAAGGGAGGGAAGGGACAAAGCACTGTAGCACCCCAGAGAGGAACACGTTCCACTGCCCCAGGCTTCAACGTGGGCAATGGCTTGTCTCCTGCCAGATACTCCTCCTCACACCTGCAGATCATGCACTCTTGGGATGCAGGACATAGTTGTCAAAACAAGGAAGGGAATTAAATGTATGTCGTGTTTGTTAAGATTAGTTTACTGAGCAAAACAGCATGGTCTCCTTCCTTCTGCTGTTTTGGAAGGAAACAAGTTGCTTTAGCGACAGACTTGGGCAGGAAGTATTTTTGCTTTGAATTTTCTTATATATTTTGGCTTAGCCACCAAACTGAAAAAGCAGTCAGTCATCACCATTAAGGGGATAGGTCACATTTTATAAGAAACGGGTAATATTTTCTATCTGGTTCTTCAAAGATGAGAGGCAGAAAGAAAGCTGTTACTTGAACGTGCTCAGAGTTCTGGAGTACTGAAACAGTTGCAGACAGTGAGTAACTCGCCAGCATGGTGCAGAAGGACTGTCAGATACCCAAGGTGGGTTTGTTAGAATGACCTGAGGATTGGGAAGCTTGTAGTACCACAGCAAACTGCGTGACCTTGGTTTGCTTAAAGTTAACACAAGGGGGGCTCAGATGGAGGGTGATTTTCTATGTAACTGTATCGAGGAAATAAACACAGTGAATGGGAAAGACCTGTTTAAGCAGAAGGATGCCGGGCATAGTGGCAAAAGGTTATCAAGCTCGGAGATTAGAGGTTATCATCAGGCTTTGAGGGCAAAAATTAGAAGGTTACTGACCATAAGAATGATAGTTACTGGAAGAGTCTTTCAGGTGGAGTACTGGGGATACCAGACTAGTTTTGTGCCCAGCTCTGAAAAATCTGTGAACGTTCCTGTGCCACGTGACTATCTGTAGCAGTCTGAAATTGGATTTGATGGCCAAGATTACTCTTTCATTCTTTTATTCTTGCATCAGATCTTTGAATTTTGGCAAAAAAAAAAAAAAAAAAATGTCACAAGCAGTTTATCAGCTCACCTTGTGACTCATCCTAGCTTTGATGGATTCAGTGTCCACGAACCAATATTAATCAACAGATGCAGTAGCCTCCAGATATTGTTTGGTTTCATTCTAGTGGTTAAATTTAAGCTACTTGTAGTCTTATTCCTTCTTTATTTCATTACGTGCGAATATATCCAGACTTCTATATGGCTGTATTCTTAAGTAACAAAATTCCATGCTGTTTTCTGTAAAACAGTCACTTTACCCTTTTTTTCTCAGAGTAAATACTGTCATTTAGCCATCTCTGCAGTCTTTTTTTTAGCTGCAACTCTTGAAAATACTACATTTTTTTTCTCAAACTTTGGTATCCTCGACCTATGTAGCTCTTCCAAATGATTATGCTAGAAATGAATACACACTGTAATCTTCCCCAGGCATAACAAATGATTGATGGGAGTCAGAAGAACTCATCCCACAGAAGGCACTAGCCTGTTATCTGAAGAAACAAAAATACAGAGTTTTCTCTGTATCGGTGTCTATATACTCTTAAAGATTAAACCAATAATTCGGATATCCAAAATTAGTCACAGCTTTATTAAATAGTGATAAGTACAAAAGATTTTCATGGTCATTAGTAGGGAATTGCTACATACATAGATTCTATTACAGATCCTTTATAAGTGACCGTGAATACTCCAGATAGAGATAACATGACTGATGGGTTTCTAACCCCAGGCAAAGTTTCAGGGCCAAATCTTGAATGTTTCCCTGGAAATTTTTCTCACTCATTAACCTTGTAAATCAATTAGAGATCATGAGATTGGTTTTCCTCAATGAAGAGGGGCTGTAGGTTGTGCAATGTCATTGGTTTGTGCATACATATTGGAATTTCCTTTTGTAACTTATGATCATTGTGGATTTAGATTGGGCATATATTCACCTGGTGCTCAGACCACATAAATAATCACAATTGTGACTACCTCCACTTGCCATTATAACTAAGTCCTTAGAAAGCTTTATTTCTATGTTTGAAAAAGATCATTAACTTTCAATGGGCAGGCATAGTGCTTTCTGTACCATATGTAGAACTGTTGGACAATATCTTTCTGAAGAGAACAGCAAAGCACAGTATGTGAGGACACATTGTTTATATGTATTTAAAGGTTATCACATCCTATTCACTATATGAATAGCCCCAACTGACATTTTCTGTCTCTTCTCAAGCGATGCATGTCTTGTTCATTGTGCTGTGCCGAGTCAGCTGTCAGGCACTGCATCAGGGGACCAAAAGCTATTTTCTTTCACTGTTTTGTTTGCACTTCAACTAAAAAGCTTTGAATCTTATGATTTCTTTGCAATACAAAAACTAATATACAACCAGGAATAGCAACTTTTAGCGGATGAAGAAATGCTGCAGCACTTGATTTCACATTTTAGCTGTGCCATATAGAATAGTAAATACAAAGGGAAAGCTGAATTTGGGAAAAGGTGATGATATTAAAAAGTCTTTTGTTTGCAAACAATGTCTAGGTTATTCAACTCTTGATGAGCTTAATTAAAATGATGAAGAAAAAGGAAGGATGAAAGTATGTGTGGGTTTGTACTTCTGTTGTTGCTATAAAATCCCTGTCCGGCCGGCTCTTGCTAGCCCAAGCGTGCAGGTGGCTTACCGGGGGGTGGCAGAGGTTCCTGACACCCCGTGTCAATTTAGAACTGTACTATGAGCAATGCTTCAAGATACGGCAATGGGAACCATTTTCCCCTCCAATATGCATTATAAGAATACCTTTACAGAGCAAAAACTTCAGTTTTTCAGTTAGAAGTGCCCTACTTACCCCTTGTATATCTGCTCAACAGCTGATGGATGCTGATCTAACAGAAATGCTTAATGTTTCTAGCATAATATGAATACAAAATATCCCATTAGGTAAAGCTAGTCAGTAGATGAGTGAAAGCTTTGCTGAAAACAGTTTGCAGAACAAGTTCACAATTTTTTCAAGTTTACATTGCTTTTTATAATTAGTATTCTTGTGTTAGCAAAGCACATAATATAGATATTTCTGTATTATTCTTTACCAGATGCATTTGTTTTATTTAGAGAAGTGATAGAAGCACTTTTATTGATACAAGCTAAGAATATTTGTGGATAGTACCAAACCTTTTCCTAGTACAGTTTCCTAAAAGTGAACAATAATAGTTCTAAAAGCTTTTTGCTTTTCTCAAACCTGGAGCTAAATGGAAATCTATCTTTTTTTTTCTTTCATTCCACAGCCAGAGTTAGGCTCTGCATGTGTAGTTGTGAACACACAGAACATTCTGTTTCAGTTACAGATCCTAATATAGTGGCTGAATTCTTATTGCTTTTCCTCTTTTTAGTAGCTTTAGTCCCAAATCCTGCAGAATTTGATCTATCCACCGGCTTGCCAGCTTTTAACTGTTTGTCTAATGAGTACATCAAGACTAGGCACTGTATATCAGATTGAGCAGCTATAAAATAACTGCCTTGTTCAAAAGGTGAATTTTATCTATCCATTTTTATAGCATTTCTGTTCTAACAAAAAGGGAGTGATAGGAATCTTCAGTTTTAATGAATAGGAAGGAGATGTAAGGTGACTTAACAAAAAACCAGACCCTGCAAAGGAACTTTGGCAAAAGTCCCCCAAACCTTTTATCGTAATAAGGCATGTTGCATTCAGTACCATTAAAGGGGGTGTATGCTTTTTCAGCTGATCTTTTAAAGTTCTGTTTTGGAAAATACACAATAAGTAAGCATATTAGCTGCTGAGTAAAAATCAAAGCTATTCGCTCCAAGTTAGATAATCCCAAATTTGAGGGTGTCTTATTAATAGGTAAATTATCTTCATATTTAATCTGCTAGGGTGAAAAATCACTCAGTAGATTTAAAGTTTTTAAAAAACTGTCTCTTTCAAACATCTCCTTAAGTGAATGCTGAGGAATTCTAAGCATACCTAAACTAATCATCTGAGATAGCAAGGTTACCTCAGTCCTTGCTGGCTTTTCCAGGGGGTACTCTTGCAAGCATTGTTTTCTCTGAGTGAGGGCTGCATAATCCTCCTAAGCATTTAGGAGAGCATTATTATAAGAGTTTATAGAATTGCAGTGTGTTGTTATTATTACATTTGATTTTTAGAGCACAAAAGACTCCCATCATGTGACTCAGCTTAAGTTCTGAAAAGGTGCCCGTTCATTTCTACTCTGAAATTATTTAGACAAAGCAAGTTGTTTAGACTGTGATATGGATCCAGCATAGACACATATCCTGAGTTATCGCCTCGGAATGGTATAAATCTTTAGACAGTCACATTCCTAAAGACACAAAGCTGAAATGCAGAATAAGGACAGTTGTGGAGTATGAAAGAAAGAGGCAACTGATGGGTCTGATTAAGCAGCCTTTTGAATTCTCTTTTTCTAATGGGGGTGATGAAAGCACATTTTGTGTAGAGTTTTGTTTCGACTTAGTCTGCCATGAAGCTGTTTGAATCTAGGATTATGCCCACATTATTCATATTGCCATAAACATCAAAACAGGAACAAAGGGAAAGCTAACCTTGAATTTTCAGCGTGTATTTCAGTCCTTGTAAACAAGTTACCATGGAGATAGAACCCATGTGAACTGCCACCTTCCTCAGAACTGCTGTAGACTTTGGACCAGCAAGGAAATGTGACATGGCATTGGTGCCATTTGTGACAAAACATCCCCCGTATTTCAAATGCTATACTTACGCATTTCCTTGCAGTGCTACCAAGTGAAAGCTTAGAAATTGCTTAAAAGCATCAAATTGCTTAAAAAATAGGTGAGAGAAGTGAGAAACAAAGCTTTACCTGTTTCACTTTTCCAAATGAAATAATATTCTAGCAGAAAAAGAGATGCAAGGTCACTCTGCCTGTCTGGCTAGCAAGATGAAAGTCTGCAACGACAGCCTGATTGCAGTTTTAAATAGTTTTCACTGGAAAATGATTTCAAAGAAGCTGGAGTTGTGACAGAAAAAGAGTTCTTAAAACAAAAAGGAACAAAAATATCCTTGTCATTGATTTTGTTGTTGTTCTTATATTGTGAATAGAGCTGCAATTGTCATGTCAGAAACAAAAATCGGCCATCACACTTACTAGCCTACTTACATTCCATGGACAGAAAAGGCTAAATGTAAAAGTATTCGTAGTTGTTCTCATTCTTTCCAGGGTATATCTCTCTCCTTGATCAAGAAAGTCTTTTGTTTGCTAGCTTGGGAGGTCGATGGTTAAAACTATGAGTTCTGATCATCATCATCAGTAATCCTCTATCTGCACAGCTGCTAATTGCTTAAATCCCATTACTCTCTTATATCCTGTAGATAAAAAAGGAAAAACATATCCAGCCTCTAGAACAATAGCTATGAGACAAGAAGGCTGTGGGGAAAACAATATTGCAGGTGTCAAAAAGGGGACGGATTTCAATATGGTAGTCCTTAGCACAAATAGTAATACCATATCAACTGTGGTCTAGTCACTAACGTTCCTTTTTACATCCAGCTTGAAATCACTGTTTCCTTTCACAGCATTGAAGGCTAGAAATTAAAACTTCTATGGTATGTCCTGAGATTTTGTTGTTTAGCCTGATAACAAATATGCTTGGGGAGAGGAATTGTCTGTTACTCCATACTTCTTTTCTGGTCTCTTTCTTTCTTTTTGGAAATGGTATTTTCTAACCTGATGCAGTTATTACCCAATTTTATTCCTCTGACTTTTATTCTTTTGTTCTGGATCTAACTCCTTTAATTCCTTCGTTTTCCTTTTAGTTCCATTTGCTGTCTTTTATTTTTTTTTTTCCATATAAGTTGTCCATTTTAATTGGTTTGGTTTTTATCTCCTGCCGTAAGTCCTGATCCTAAAGCCACTGCAATCCATGGCAACGTTCCTCGATTGCAGTAACAGTTGGCCCTTATTTCTTTTATTGATGGCACTTTCAGAAGTCGTCAGTTCTGCTTGAACAGTTTAGGCAGTGTAACCAAATTGCCACTATAAGATAAACCGGTAGGAAAATATCCTGTTACAGACCACAGACTTTGTAGTTTAGTAGAATCAAGTAGACAAATAGGAAAACAAAAGTCTGGGTCAAAGTAGTTTCTTATAGAATAAAAAGATATTACATTAAAATCAGAGGTCTTCGTAAAGAGAATTCAATGAAAAAAAAAATCTGTTTTAATAAAAACTAAAATCAGACATTACATGAAACACTGTTAATAATACTAGGTAATTTACTGCTAACGCTGAGAATCTAGTGCCAAAGAAACTGTCTGGCCGTGTATACTGACAGCTCCCCTGTGTTACAATGCAAGCAGTATTTTTCCTACCCAAAACAAACCAGTTAAAATTATAATCTCCCGAGCTGTATGGAAATGCACTAATTTGAAACTTTCCAAAGCTAACACATTTATGCTTCAGAGATACATAATTTAGTAACAAACAGCAGACTGAATTTTGATCAGCTCTAAAAAAATGGGTGCAACAACCTTCAGACTTCAAATGAGCTGAAAAGGCTCCCTTGGTATTTTCTTCAATCTGAAATTTAAGGGGTATCTTTTTGCTTGAAGATTCCTTTAAAAGGTAATGAAGAATACAAAAAAGCCAGTTTATGAATGCCACTACCCAGATACCTTGTTAATGAAGCTGCCTATGTCAGCCCAAGCAGTAACTTCCGTGCTGGTTTCTTGCCTAAGTGGTACAAACTGTTCGCTTGTCTTACACTGCTGCTCTTAACATCGTGGAGGAGCTCTATAAATTGAAGTCGTATCTCAATCAAGGGTTCTACAAAATTCCTTCAACTTCATGGGTAAAAAGTACCATTTTTAAGTCTTGGAGGAATGTACAATTCAAAATATTAAGAAGTTTTTCCATGAATGGATTAGAGGATAAACAAAGCAGGCAATTGCATAAATGTCAGTCTTATGCCTAGATTTGACTAACTATGTTTTAGATATCAGAAGAATCCAAATTATGAGGTATTTTTACATGTAAAAGGTCAGACATGGTGAATCCCATGCCTTACTACATCTAACATAAGAGAATAGTATGTGTTGCGTCATGATCAAGGCATGTTGTGGAAATGCTGTTCAGACAAAAAATGGTTTGCCTGAATGTCTCTTGCTAAACTTGGTAGCTGTTTGGGTCAAATCTTTATTTCAGAAGCTCTAAACATAATTTCCACTTGTTGGCAAAGGAGAGATTTGCCAATGAAAACCTATTTTATATCAAATAGTGTTAGGAGTGCTGTGGCTGTTGCAGATGTCTCTATACAAGAGCACGGAACCTGGCTTCTGCTCAGGTCGGGCTGTTCAAAGCTTCACCCACCCTTTCCAACCTCCCCGGATCCTGCTGTGGAATTCTGGTCTGTCTTCTCTCCTCTATAGGTCAGTTATTTATCCATATAATTATTTTACACGCACTGTTGTTGTTTGCATCCCTGATAACTTCAGGAGAATGAGGAATTTATTGTACAAGCGTGTAAGCATTGCCAGGTGTTATGTGTGTTGAGGGAAGCAGAGAAATGACAGCCCATCATAGCTGTTCAAATTACTGTCGTACTGTGTCTCTGTGCTTGCAGTATATGGCTAGGCATTTCTTTATTAAAGGGATCTGTTTTATAAAGAAGTTAATTTCTAAGTGATTCCTTTCCAGTTCCTTTTTTTTTCTGCTGCTGCTTTTTCCTTTTTTCTCTACATTTGAGAATGTTGTTGACTCATCCCTTAACATTAAGCAGGTACATTGGTACCAGAATTAGCTCTCAGTCACCCTAACTGTACTTGAGGAGAATTTGGAATCATGCTTATTTCTCAGCACATGCAGCTACCAGGGCAGTTAAATATACACACAAAGTTAGGTAGTAGGAAATCAGGCAATACTTATTTTGCATGAAGTATGCAGACTTATTCCAGCTTTAAACTATTGGCTGTAGTTGTTCTTCCCACAGATAATACTAATATACAGCCAAGAGGAATTGGGGAACATGCCTGTAACCTGTACGGATGGTCAGGATTTGGCTTTAAGATCACATGCAAGACATACCTTTGGTTGTCTCTACAGTCTCCCCCAATAACTTTTCAGACCTTTTGTAGTTCACTTTTCTGTCTTCTTTCTAATGTCCCTTGACAATGGCAAGAATGAAAGAAAGGGCAAATATCCTGTAGACTGATTCCTGCAGAAAGAGCCTGTGTCCAAGCAAGAAGCCTGAAGGTGAACCCCAATTATCAGTCTAGGCACAGCCATGCTGCTCAAGACAGATGACAGCTTTCTAACTACCTGCAGCCATTGTGGTAAATATTCTGACCGTCTGTCTGTCTGTTAAGAGCAGCCCTTTGCATCACTGACATCTATGACTGTTGTCACCTGACAGACCAACTGCTGATAATGAAACCAGAAACTAGAGCTGCTTTGGAAAGCAGTTTTGCAGTAGGAAAATGGTGTTTTCTGAACACTTTCTGTCAGATACATTTTTGATAATGCTTTTCAACAGAACTGAAAACTTTTAGATTATTAGAGGCATTGAATTGAGCATGCTGGACAGATCACCTCTTTCTTTTAGTCATTGCAATCAGAGGTATTTGGTTTATAATCTTAAAATAGAAAGGGGCAGGGACCAATACTTTAAATCATTCTTACAATGAGTCTGGTTGTGTGAAATTTTCCTTTATTGTCTGGGAGTTTTTATGCAGCTGATATTACCAGTATTATTGGGATCTTAGTAATAGCTAAAAACAGTAGGTTTTTTTCATTTTTTTTAATACTTCTTCATAAGATTCAAGTTCTCATGCTGCATTATTGTCTTATTATTTTGCTGATTTAGAAGTCCAGATTATACAGCACATCTAGGGTTCAGTATTTGAAATCTGCGTACGTACTTATGCAGGCAGTGCAATTTTTCATTCTTTCTAGTCATGTTGCATGAATGAGCCTGTGTTTCTTAGTAATACAGATGTTAATATAATAAATAACAACTACAATTCAGAAAAAGTAATTTATTTCTATACTACCGTGGACTGAGAACGGCAGTCACCAGATCTATATTCATATTGCAAATGCAGGGCAATCATGGGATGGATTTCTTTACACCCATTTTTCCTGCGAACTGTTGCAGACAGGGCACAATTGATGTTTTTCAAATGCGAGTCCCTGTGTTTGTGAGGAAAAAGGAATGTCAGTGCAGCAAGATACCTGCTTATAAAAGCAACTCATCTCTGCTTATAACAAAACTAAACCTCTCCCATTTTTTCTTCCTCAAGTTCAAATTACGGTGGAGGTTTAGATACTACTGAGAGTTCATGTTGGCTCAGAAGTTTCTGCATCAACAGAGCTTAAATTCAAATAATATCTCTTATGTGTGTGCACCAGGAGGCAATGCCGTGCTGACACTCTTGTGTTGCTGTGGTTTAGTGACCTTTGCTGTGGAATATAGGGAGATCTGTAGGAGGCATGTCTGGAGATCTTTGTTGAAATTTCTTCTGAACGTGGACTTGTTCAACTGTGGTGCGGGACTTGTTGAAACTCTAGTGTGTGTTGCTTGGGTGCTTCATTTAGGTGAGGGCAAATTGTAGGCACGGTCCAACTGAAGAAGTTTTCATGCACATCCCTGACTCTTCATCTGCCCTCAGGTCAGGGTGCTGGGGAGTCTCGCTCTGCCAGCCTGGCCTCCCTGCCTGCCTGGGAAGGCTACCGAAGGAGCCAGGAAGACAGAAGCCTGACAGGTCCCAGTTATGCCCAGTTCTTCACAACCCTGGAAACCCACATCCCGGGCACTGGGTTTGCCTAACAGGTGGTTTGCCTGTACGTTTAATTACATTTGTTTCTAGCTCAAAACTGTAAAAAAAAAAAAAAAGTTTAGAATTCACTGCTTGGATGATTCCTTTTTCTACACTTCTGTTTCAGGAGAAAAAACCTGTCTGTTTTAAATCTGATAATGGAAATTTCAAATGCTTCCAGTCTCCATCTTCTTCCATCTTTCAATCCTCCAGGGGTGGATTGAAAATTCCAGACTTAAGTTTCCTTTTTATGTAAAATCAGAATAGTAGAGGTCTCCCTTTACCATAAATGCAGCTTCATGTATTACTTCTGCAAAACCTTTAGAAATAATTTCATAAACCAGATTAATTAGTTGTATTCTTTTTCAACAAAATGTTATGGTACCTGCATAGAACAAGAGGGCTAATATAACTCAGACACTGAATCTGGAATATTTTCTGTCTCCTAGCAGTAAATACTAAAGTACGCTGTGTTTTATGGTCAGATATGTTCACACATATCTGACCATAAATCAGTGCCTCAAGCTTCCCTCAAGGAAAGTTGAAAGAGTGCATCTCACAGGAGAGGAAAATGCATTTAAAATTACTGCAGCTATAAAACAAACTGACATAACCCAAAGCAACAAATACGGGGAAGGAAATCTTCTGGGGCCACATCAGTGCTCTGAGAAGATTTCCACTTTTTGGTTTTATTTCCTATCAGTGATCCAGTGTGGTTTACAAATGGAATAAAATCTATTCATTATGCCCTCTAATATTCAAACAGCTGCACCTCTTCTTTGGAGTCATTCTCTTACAGAAGCAGCATAACACAGAGCTCAAAGAAAACGATACTTGATTTTTTCCCTTGAAGAGTTTCTCTTTTGTAGTCAGAAGTGTGTCCAATCCAGCTTGCTATATATGCACTCTCATTAGGAGGTGTTTCACCAGTTTTGGGGGCAAGAGGGAAGAAGGTGGAGAAGCTAGAAGAGTTTTACTGTAAAATAAAATGGGCTTGTAAGTCCTCATTCCAGGTAAAAGAATAAGAAAGTTTGATCTGAAAATCTCTCCCAGCACCATTTTCTCATTTGAGGCTTCATCCTCAAAGGTTTGCACTGCTCAGATTACATTACGATACAGCTTATTTCATTATAACTGCATCTAATTGATGGTACTCACTTAAGATTTTATCACTTGTACTGATTCTCAGTGGCATTTAGTGAGAAGATTGGGCAATTTGGATGGAATTCAATTTTGAATACATGTTTTAGACCCATTTATCATTTATTGCTGTTAGCAAGATGGTGGTATACGTAACTAAAGGAGTCTAAATCATGAACGAAGGGGGAATGGTCTGAATTTATGCTGAAATAAAAAAATTAAGCTTCTCAAATCATTTGATGCTATGTCATGGCCATACTTAATAGTTTAACGTGATTTTTTAATCATCACTAAATTTTTGAACCCTGGCAATTAACTTACTGTCTTGAAGATATTGCTTCCTACAAGGACCAGTACAGAGCTAACGTATTAACAGGAGCCAAAGACAAGAAACAGTTTTGTAAAGTTGGCCTGGAAGCCAAGAATTTAGTAGTACTCACAGTGTTAGATGTATGTGGATAGTGAGTTTTTACAAACAATACCTCAAATCATTAACAGCTTGTCACATTACGGTGCTGGTAATTGTACAAGGTGATCTTGCCTTGATATTGTGTCTTAAAGCCCATCTCTAAAGCATAGGTATTTTAGACCTTAATGAGCCATTGTTGCCAATGTGTACGTATTTATACATACAAAGGAAGAACATTTCACTGACTAAAGCCTCAGAATTAGAGCATGTAGCTGAGTTACAGGAACTTTTCTGTAGTGCTGTCTTTTTTTGGAAAGAGATTTCTGCCTATTCTGATTACTTCTAAGTGGCAGCTGGCTCATCTTCCACCTGACATCTGAAGAATTTCTCCTTGGTTTTCTAAAGTGAAGAGCTCTCTCCTACCAGGTATCTTGTCTGTATGGATTTAACTTAAGAAAGTATTTCTCGCTTTTCTTTTTTCGTAATTTGAGTATATTGGAAGGTCAGTTAGTAGAAAATGAATTAATTACAGTATTGTTTATCTTTCCTCCCCTTTTAAATATGCTTTTTTGAAGCAGAGTGCAGTAGTGAAAAAGAACAAATTTGGGTCTGTGGTCATGTGTAATGACCACTAACAGAAACATATCAATTAACTAGATATTCATCTTCTGCCATATAATAAAATATATATAAATGTCTTTAATGCACATCACTGCAGTTTTTGAAAACACAGGTAGGAAACAAGTGTTGACTTCACTAACTTTCTTCCTTTACCCTTTGTGAACCTTCATGAGCTCAAAGGGTCTGTGAGTGTTAAGTCTTACTACGTGCCTTGGAGAAGGCATGGAAAGAAAAAACAAACATCCAAACCTGAAGCTTTACTCTTAGATTATTCGTCTCTCTGCACCTTCCCACTGTGGGCCAGTGTGATCTGACCCTTAGGAAAGTTCAGCACAGCAGCTGGCCCTGGGTTTCTGGCGTGTAGACAACTTCAGAGCTGCTGAGAGAATCTATCTGTCATCCAGCATCTCCTGCAAATACCAAGGGGTTGACTCAGACTAGGCTTGGTGGAGGCATTGGAGTTCAATTACGTGTTTTTTAAGTTCTGTGACAGGCTACTTTATCTAAGATGAAGTTCATCTTTATTTGATAAAATTCTGCCCAAAATGGAGAGGCACTCACTGATTTTTCTCTTCTGCCATTACTGTTGTTTCTAACTTCTTTCCATCGTAATTGTTGTTTTAAAAACATGACTTCTGACAGTATTGAGTCTTCATGAGATACCTTGTTGCTACGCTCACCAGCAGGTTGTTAAGAGTGTAATGGCTTTGGATTGTGATTGAGGTGTTCCGCAATGAATGGATATAAAATACACAGTGAAATAGCATGCATTGCCTGCTGCTGTAAAAGCTGGCCTTAGAGTGTTTCTTTTTCCAAAATTTAATGGATCACTTCAGCACTTGGAGAAGTGAGTGAATGGCCCTGACCTGCATGAGGCAGAGCATAAGCACATGATTCACAGTCTTACTCGACTGAAAATCTATTGAAACCCGTATAGTCCTCTGAGAATTGCATTACGCTTTCAGGTCATTGCATAAATACTGGAACACCATATACATTGCTGTGTGGGGTTCTAAAGATCTTTACAAATAGAAAGCAGTAGTGTCTTGGTGAATTTTTTAAATAAATCTGAAATTGGTTTTCCATGCCAAATCGTTCTATACAGCACATAGGTTCCTGCTACTTAAGCTTGACCCCATGAGATTCAGCAATCCTTTTGAATACTCACTTTCCAAAAAAGGTGGTTTTGAGGTTGAGTTCACTCTCAGGAACATTGACTGCCTTTGAACGTAGAACTCCCTAAAGGCAGGGAAAATGTTTTGTTACCTCCAGTGTAGTTTTACTGAGTCAGCATGGTTGGCTCAAAGGAGGGAACTGCCACACTAACAAAGTCCTTGGCAAAAGGAATGAAACGTGATGAATGAGATAGTAAGGGATGAAAAAGAATTGCTCTGAGCAGGTGGCAAAGATGAGAAGGATCATAAAATTGATTGAGGCTTGTAGAGACAATAAGTTGGGAGTTAAAAGGAAGAGAAGGGTCTGGTTGAGAAAGAGACCTGGAGGAAATGAGGTTTCAGTGCACCTCAGGTGTGGCAAAGTTTTAAAGATTTAGCCTAAACGATCGTGCTCCCTAAGCCTAGGGACATACCTTAGCAGCTTTGTGTTCAACGTTTCACAACTTGAAATCACTGTACACAGAAATCACTGACCACAAGCTTTTGTGTTCCGTCAGGGTTATAGCCATACCAGTGATCTGTGAGGCAGAAAAGAAATAATTTCCAAAGTTGGTTCAAAGCCTAAGAAAAGTTAACATCTTCAGGTCAAGATAGAGATTAACTATAGTTAATCTGAGCTAGATCAGTGTAGCAGAGGACTAAAAAATATTTATCTGTTTCATTAAAGGATTATAGGATTTTTTCTGGTGGGAGTTGTCAATTACTGAAACATTGAGTACTCATAAAGACATTTATTTCACACTCATTAAAAAAGTTCTTTTAGAACCAAAATAGAACGTGTGATCTAATTTCATAATTTCTTGGTACAGCTCCATTAGTGGGATCTTCCAGTACAAATATGTGTGTTTAGGTGACTTTTTTTTTTTCCTGGGGTACTTTTTAAAAGAAAGAACTTCATTAATCTTTCACAGTATGAAAAATTAATCTTTTCGTTAGATCTGTTGCCAGATGACAGGTTTACTTTGTCTTTCCCTTTATTACAAGGCGTTAAATACAACAAAAAGTATATTTACAATATTAGCATAACTAGAAGCGATATTATTTTATCTGCAGTTGTAACTGTGAAGAAATAAGTCCTAATAATGACAAAGCTATAAACTGCCTAAGAGTTTCTTGTGTAATAGCACACTATTGCTAAGCTGTATCTGGACCCTGTGCATCTCTCTCTCTACTAAGTATATCTAAATACACGTTTGCAATTTTAACCTGTCATTGGAATATTGGCGTGATAACAGAGAATAAAATGTATACTGCTTCTTTCATTTCAGGGTCAATCCCAGTGGTTATTTTGCCAGACAATACTGAAAACCAGCATAATGTATAGGTATTTTAGAAATTTTTTTTATAGGCACTTACTAGTGCTATTGAATTCTTCATCTCTCTATTTCTTTCTAATTGTGCATGTTTCTATGAATACCTATTAATAGACATTTTGAGACAGGTGTGTAAGTGCTGTTTTTACTAATTTAACATTTACGATTAGAGAGCAAGTTGCTTTTTGTAATAAAGAAGGAAGAGGATTCGCAAAATTAATGAGGATCCTCGCAAAGAAAATAGACGTCATGAATTAAAAGCAATAAAAACCCAACAACCCAAACCCTTTGAGTATCTAGGTCTGGTATGTCATTTGCTAAACAAGAGTTTGAGCACCCATGTGACTCATTATGCCTAGCATACCCTTCCACGTCAGGCCCTGCATATGCTTGAATCGCTGTGGTAAACTGAGTTTCCCACTGCTTCACAGTGAATAGAAATGTACTAATCTACTCTGATCTGCTCAATAATGTGATCAATTTACAAGCTTGGATAATGGGATCAATTCACTAGCTCAAATAATTAGAAGTATTTTCATTATCCTTCTGAGGTTTATGTTGATTTAAAACTACAAAGCTAATTTAATATGATGCCATCAAAACTTAAAAAGAACACAAACTTTCCTAGCATTAAGTTACTGTATATTGTGTGAAATAGTGTCAGATTGGTAATGAGGTGAACTCGAGTGAAAATTTCCTCTGAGATTAGATATTCCATCAGAATCTAGTAGCTTGAAATGTCTTACTGCTTCTGTGTGTTTTTCCTTGCAAAGATGAGTTAATAGTGAGTCAGAACAACTACAGAAATAAGAATGCAGGTGTTCAGTGGATAAATTTGCCAGCAGGTTTTTAGAAACAAATACAAGCCTGTTTCAGTTGCTGCCCCTTTGGATGAATTCTGTAGTATGGAGCGATATTGTTGAAATACATAATCTGGAGGTAGTTTTGAAATATTTAATCTTGGATTTACAGAAGAAATACAGGAAACTATGAACTACAGGCTTCTGTATTTGCTGCAGTGGGATCATTCAGACCTGTTTGTTTCTCCGCTGTGGTTGTGTGATTTGGTCAGAAACATGAAATGGTCAGATGCAGCTACAGAGGAACAAGTGAAGTAGCTCGTTTTCCAGGTAGTTTGCAGGAATCTCTCAGCCTAGAGGGGCAGAAAAAAAGACAAAACATGCAAGCTCCAAAGCTGTGCTGCTTGTTGCTTTGTCTCAGCAAGAGGCAAACTATCTCCACAAAGCACTTTATAATCCTTCTTGGCTAGGGAATTTCCAAATCTGTGCAGCAAAGAGACTCAGATGTAACACTGATTTGGATTTAGTTTCACTGAAATGAGTCAGAAAGGGAAGAGGAGAGAGTGTGAGTGGAGCTGGGGAGAGGGGTAGTGTTTTCCCCCTGTCTGAGCAAGTTGCAGGGACTATTAAAAGTTTTTTAAGCTTTTTAAGTTTAGCTACAGCCTAGTGCCACTCAGGAACATGAGCTATATGAGCACCAAGGCTTTGGTATTTCAGGAGAGGTGTCTTATGTGAAGGACACAGGTGAAATGTGAAATGATGGGGAAGGCAGTAAGAACATACCAGACCAGTGGGACTGTGGCCCCAAGGAAAGAATGAAGTCAGGGGACTTAAAGCTCTGAGGGAAGGTGAGCAACAAACCTGTCTCCTAAAAGGATGTTCCCTGTCTGATTACAGAACTTTGCATGTTCTTTTAAAAGTAGCTGGCTTGTGTGAAGGTATTATTGTTCTTTGAGAATTTTATCTATCCTAACAACCTGAATTGGCTGTTTGAGTTGAAACCAGGGCAGCAAAATCTACAAGGGTGAAGTGAGTGATCTTTGCCAGACCTGACAATTCTGGGCTCTGCTGTTGATTCCCCCCAGACACTCTTAACAGCAGTTTTCTCCTAACATCCCCAGCACACTGACAAAGTAACCAATTAATCAGTTTGTTCACTAATTTATTGTCTCATTGATTCTTTCTAAACCACTGTCACCACAGCTCTGATTTGGGTTGTCCATAAGCACTTCTCTTGCTCTTGTCATCAGCGGAAACTTGAGGTCAACAACACAGTGAACCAAAACCCCCATAGCAAAAACTTCAAGAAAAGTATTTAATTTTTTTTTTTTTTATGGTTTAATTTTGTGTTAGTGTATTTCTTGAGATAAAGTGTAATCTGTGCATGTCACTAACTTTATGCCGGATTAAATATTGCCTTCTGTAGGATTTTAATTATTTCTACACTGTTTTAAATCTAAATATTTTTCTGCAGTGTACTCAAGCCTTCAGAAAGATGTTGAAAATCTTTCTCTTAATTGCTTTGTAATTATTTTTCACTCATCCCCACTTTTTGGTCCCTTACGAATAACAAAGTTTCTGGTGTTGCTTTCAAAGGATTGAGTTGTCTAAAAAGCACTAAAAATATATATTCTTCGTTTAAATTTGAGCTTATGATCTACTATAAAGTTTGAAGAACAATTTCCTTTTATGATGCTAATTTCAGGTTGTCATTTCATGCTTCTTGTTCATATCTAATTTATTAGATCACTTGGTGCAGACTTTTTCTTTCGGTCTCAGTCGGTACCTGTAATTATAGCTGTCTGTAACTAATAATGGGTAAATTATTGCACAAATTTTTTTCTGTGTTTTTAATAACAAAAAATGTGTATGGTGAAGTTTTCTAAGCTTTCCTACTATTTGAAAATGACTCATGTATGGATTAATTTAGAGACAGATGTCCAAAAAAGTTACAGATTGGTTAATTGTAGCAAGTAATGCTTTGTCAGGAGCTGTTGACGATGTACCAGGGTGCAGAGTTCTGGGGTGCAGAATTCACACCTTTCTATGATACCAAGTTAGGAAAGTCAAAATTGCTTTTGGCACCATATTTAAAAAAAAAAAAGAAAAGGTTTAAATCTCTTTCTGAAAATTACATTTTACCAATTTCAGTGGAAATTTAATTTAATTCCCACTCACGAGAATTTGGCACTTCCAATTGTAATTATATTTTTTACTGTTTTTAAACGATTACAATACATTGAAAACATTACCGCTTCCTTGTAAATGATATATACGTTTTCTTAGCCAAGTATTTAAGATATTAACTTAGTAGGTGATAGACTTTCTTACTGACGGCTTTCAAACTCAACTAAGTGAAATGAACAAACTTAGAAAATGGATGAAATAAGTTATTAACTAAAAAAAAAAAAATCTATTAATTATTTGAATTATTGTTCTTGAATACCTGTAAGTAATATTTGCTTATTTCTGGCTGTAGAATGCATTTGCTGAAGTAGTGGGTGTGAGGGTGTGTATTAATGTAAGATTTATGAGAGGTGAGTTTGATTTTTGTAATACTTGACTGAATAGAGTAAGTACAACAACAGCTTCCACAGGACATAAAGCTTGTTGTGTATTTATAATTCAGCAATAGGTTTCTGGAAATAGGCCAATATTTTTCCTTCTTTGTATGAAAGTTAAGGTGTATTGTTATTTATAATACAGAACCCTCCAGCTCTTGCATGCTGTATTACAATTTCAACTGTAAATACAAGATAGTATCCTATTTATGAATTCCAGTCTCAGAAGCTAATTTAATTGGTGTATTCCAACTACTATTGCTTATTTCACACTTCAATAGGTAAAGATGCATTAATAATCGAAGTTTCAAGCTGTAATTAACATTAGCTTTAGGCTCCTGACAATGAAATGATTACATTTTTATGTATGTCTTGATACACAAAGTTAATCTAAGCCATGAATGAGTAACGAAAGGAGCACACATTTACTCTCTAATGCAAATCACTACATGTAATTATGTGTTCTCTGCAACTGTCAAGGAGGAAAAAAGTAAGATACCGGCGGCTGCAAAATCTGCATGGATGTCCCTCATTCATCTGCTTCAGCTCTGTAGGTGATTACAGCGAGCTGTGGATGATGTTTCACCTCACTTGTTTCCACACGGTTACTTCATGTGCTGTTCAGTCACAGAGCAGTGCTCATTTCCTTCATTTACATGAGTTTGGGTAAGAGGTGATGCGGGCGGCTCTCTGAAGAAGAAAGGTGTGATATTTTTTTTTTTCCATCATGCCATGCAAGATTGCTACACAAAGCCCTACCACTACCCCTCCAGTGAAAGAGTCTTTCAGAATCCATTTTACTGCCTTTCCCTTGAAGCTACAAAGTACTCTTCCAATTACTTTTATGATTCTGAAGTAGTTAGTCATCTCGCTCTCTTTTAATACAGGCCAGGGACTGTGCAGCTATAAATCACCAGCAAGCAGGATCTAAAAACATGACAGTGAGGCAAGGGATCCATTTCTATATCATTGGATCAGCAATTTAGTTTCTTTACCATGGTCTACTGTTGATTAAGCCAAGCTAAACATCAGTAACAGATTTTATTGCCTGTTATGGTCATTACAAGTAACAAGTTAAAAGCAAAATACTATTGTAACACACTTTGCTAGTCTAAGTATTTGTAATAAAATTTCAGTGGTGGTGTTTGCAAGCAGGGCAGAACTTCTCAGCCGTAAACCTCAAAGAGAGGAAGGTGAAGGAATAAAGGTGCTGAGACCCCCCTAGTGCCTCCTCATGCCTGAGGCTGGCACTGGGCTCCGGCTCTGGACTCCCTTCTTCTTATGCTGCTGAGGGCACTCTCCTCATTTCCCATTGGAAAATTTTAATTGTGACAACTAGCTGAGTATGTTTTTCAATGAGAAATACATCTATGACAACATTTTAAGTGAATGCCACCAAAAAAATGTTCAGACTAATTGTTACTTGTGAAACAGCTACTGATCTACTTGTTAATAAAAACTAGAAACCAGATTTGGCTCTTTCAGTAGGAAGTCAGTAAAAAGGAGTTGGAGAAGCTTCGTATTCTGTTGAAAGGGCAGATACATATAGGAGGGCAGTTAATATTTATTCTTTCATGCATAGTCTTTGTTCTTCTCAGTTCCTGCCTGTTTTCATCTATATTCCCACTGATACCTTTTGTTCTCCCTTTAACTCCTCACCCATTCTTTGTACTCCCACAGACTGTCTCCCTTAACATATTTTCTGCAGGGAGCAGTGGACACAAATGCTTTCATTTAGAAATTCCATCTGGGACCTTCTCAGCTCAGGACAGGAATAAAAGGGAAAAGTAAAGCGGAGGTCAGGGAGGATAATAAGCCGGGAAATCAGCATACCTCCTGTGCTTCTAAATTCTTTTCACAAATCAAGTGGTGCCTGAGACACTAAAATACAGCTCCAGAAGGTGGAGCAGATTTTTAAAACATGCTAATATTTTGGATTTGGCTCTTTCTAGTGAAACGGCACTAGATAGACTAGTTAGAGTCAGGTAAATTAGGTAAATACATTTTATCCGGGCTCTTCAAAACTGCATTGCAGAAGTCTTTTAAGAATGGTTTCTGAACTCCACAACAATGCTGAAAAGTTTGGTAAGAGTGTGTGGTCTCAGTGCGATGGATGAAGCAGTGTCTGCAGAAGGTTTGTCCTCTCTGCTGCCCAACGCCCATGGCTGGCTCCTGGGGAGCTGCGCTCCATCGTGAGCTTTGCCCTCATCTCCTAGGGGTCAGTTCCTCTTTTCAGTATTTGGCCTGTTCTCTGAAATCCACATTCGATACAGCTTTAGTACAGAAAAGCAGCCAGTGCCCAGTGCAGAACTGGGCAAATGCCAGGAGCCTCCTAAGGTACTGCAGTCCTCCTGTACACGTATTCCATTGGAGAGAACCCTGGGGAGTGGTGAGTAGCTCTGGGAACAGGTCACTGAGGTGATGATACTCTTCCAAGGGTGCTGTACATCCTTCCTGAGCATGCAGATGAGTCCGTAAAGTTTGTCCAAGAAATCCTTAGTATCTTGTCTTGTTTGTAGCAGCCAGGCCTCCTGATAAAGCTCACAGCCTCCATGTCAACACAGTCCTCTTGCAGACATATCCCTGGCATGAGAGCTGCACCTGAATTTCTTCAGGAAATTCAAGACTAGGCCCTCCTGAACTATTGTATGAACAGATCAATACCTTGACATTTGTTTAACTGGTGGGAATCTAGATAGATGGCATTTGGTAACACGCATCACTTTATCTCTCATTATTTACTTTTTCAGCTAAAACTCCATTTCACCATGTTTTGCAGGTTTTCAATTACATCTAATTCAAAACTATGATACTTTAAATAGGATAAATTAACTGAAGTTAGTTTAAAAGGGAACCCTTTTTCTTCCTTACTTTGGCAGGGCTAGTGGAGTACTGATTCCCTGCTGGGCTGTGGCAATACACAAATCCGTTCTTCTATTACAGCCCAAGCACAGTGCAGGTTAGACTGGGGAAATGCCCCTGTGGCACTAAAATGGATGCCACTGACAGTATATTATATGAATATGTAATGTCACTTTCTCCTTCTTCATGTGCTTTGAAGGATAAGAAAAAAATGACTTAATCCAAACATTATTGTGTTATGCCATACAGATTCTCGGTGGATCACATTCACACCCAGGAAAGAGACTGTTGTGTGCACTGTGCAAATATAAATCTGGTATCAATGCATTCGTCACTTTTTATTTTGTACTCTAGAAGGCTTTTCTTCTTCTCACAAACCTTCTGGATTGAAGGCTTTTACTACTTCTAGTGAAAGGTGAAGAGCAGGAAATAATGTACATGTAAAAGGAAAAAAGACAATGGGGTTTGCTGTTTCTGATGTACCAGGGTAGTATTTGGTCCTTGTGCTACAGTAAGTATTGAGGAACACTCTAATATCTCGTGATACTTCTAGTTGTGTATATATTAATATAAAGGTATATTAAGATTATTCCAAGTAAATTTTTCTTTTGATAGCTTGTGATATTTACCACTTCAGAATTAAGCAGATTTCTTTGTCAATGGGAATTTGGGGAAGCATATGATACATTTTCACTGTGAGACTAATCACATCTGCCTGGGTTTGAGAGAATTCTTCTGCCTTTGGGGGATCAGTCATGTAGGAAAGTCCCCTTGTTTTCCCAAGACTGTTGTCATTTGCAAGCTGCTTATTTCTGCCCACTTCGTTAAAAAATGACCTAGTTTGTGACCCAACCCGGGTGTTATTTCATTAGAAAAAGAAAAGGAGGGAGCCTGAGATGGACTAAAAGTAAATGTTTCTATTCATATCTTTTCACATTCTATCTGTATATAGATGTTCAGGAGAAATAATGGTAATTATTATTGTCATGCAGATTTTAGGTATTTGCATTTGAATAAACAAGAAAGGGTTTTTAAAAATTGAATCTAGTTCTGTCAGTGTGACCTGAGCTACTTTGGACCAAAAATAGATAAATAAAATTAATATGTCTCTCCTTCATCTGCTGACCTGGTCACGGACTTTCATAATGTAAGGCCCATTTGTAGAACTGGAGGGACTGTTTTTGATGGAAATTAAATTGATGCTAAAAAAATGCATCACAAAATGATTTTTGCGTTATAGTAAAACTGAAGGGGAAAGAAGGCATTTACGTCTCAAAATTAAGTTGCCTTTTTCAAATTTACTGGTATTTGAAAGGAAAGGAAGAAGACTTTTATACACTAAGACAGATATGATTTTTCTGCCATTTTTTTTCTGAAAGAAATTGAGTGATAATTGCCTGGTTAGTTATTCACTGCAGATGTAAAATATTTTATATTCTGACATTTTTTATGTCTCCAGATTTCAGTCCAGATCTGACAAGTGACAGATATTCCATGGCTCATTTGTACGTTGAGCTCTTTTTTTCCTAAGAATGCCATTGTCTTAAAATACAAATATGGAAATCAATATACAGATGCTTTTAACAAAGAGAGCATTGTAAAGTATCTGCTGAATTAGCTTCCGTGGAATCATCTGTCACTTTACTGACAGCCCAGCTTTTAACAATGATGGTATAATCTAAAGCGTTCAGTCTAAAGTTGTGTTAGATTTATAATGTTTTAATTGTGATCTACTTTGTTACATTTTGAGTGAGTCAGACCAGATGGTATGAGGAATCTATTAATTAAATTAGGGGGATATTATAAAGATATATGAGCCCTTTCCATCTTCAGAAAGGTTGAACATTCCATTTTATTCTTGCATTTATGTTTAATCATTTCAAATGTCATGAATAATTGCAATTTATTCACAACAGTACAGAAAAACATCCTCCTCTTCTGAAGTAAAGCTTGCATGGGGAAGTGCTTTTTTAAAAAAAATTATTATTGTTTATTTTGAATCTGATACTTTTCACTTTCTTTGCTTAATGAAGATATTTGCAAAATGGACTTGAAATAACAGATTAAGTTATTCTGTTTAGTCCTGTGAAAGGCTAATAATAGATTCCTAGTCAAATAATTAACGCTTGTATCAGTGAATATTTTGGTAGTGGGAGCCTTCTATTTCAAATTTAGTATGTGATGGAAGCTCATTATAGCAAACTGTTGGTTCTGTGGCTGTAAAATCATCACAGCTGTTGGTATTAATTAGCAGTATCTATCTGTCCTTTACACTGAGTGGAGATTGTAGCACAGACATATTGCAGAATATTATGTAGCGAAATTGTTTCTGGATTTTCCTAATGTTGGCTTTAAAATCCTAGCAGGAGCTCTGTGTGTATAAAGAGTATGCTAGTGACCATGGTTTACATCCATTGTGTTTTGCTATTTTTAGACCCTTCTGAAAGAATGGATCTCTGTGAACCCTGCTTCTGTGGTGTCTGTGTATTTCGAAAATGATTGCTGTTTTCCAGTATGGTGATCCCAGTGCATTTTGTAGATGGTTCTTTCCCAGTGTATCGTTATGGTGAGATTTTGTACTGCTCCTCCGAGGCAATAGCAGTAAGCAAAAGGATAAAGGAAAGAAGTTCTATAGTGAGCATAAGAGAGAAGTTTAATGTTAATATTTTCTCTCTTCCTTACAGTAGCTTCTCTGTTACACTGTTGTGAGAAAGAGATATTTTTTCTGTATCCTTTCTGCATTGCTAGCAGGGACATCTCTGGGCCTGTCTTGCTGCTTAAAAATATATTTATAAATTGCATAATTCTCAACCGAGTTATAACCTAGAAGGTCAAGAGCCTAAAGATGGAAGTTGGAAAGAGGGAATGTAATATTTAGTGTGGTGTTTGTTTGCATTTGGCTTGTGTTTATTAGACGAACTAAATTAGCCTGTGTTTGGTGGACACACGTTTTGTTTTGTTTTGTTTTGTTTTGTTTTGTTTTGTTTTGTTTTGTTTTGTTTTGTTTTGTTTTTCTAAGAGTCTTACAGCTATTTTGAGACTGGTAACTGCTACTATAGCATCATGTCGACATTTCTGTTCCTAATGGCTAAAAACTAATCCCCTGGATTTGACATTTGTTGATGTTAAATACCCAGCCCCCCCAAATGCTACATTTTTATACTTGTATCAGGGATTATGCGTCTATTGCTTCACCCAATCCAAAGTATCACATGCATACAATCCAAAATAATAAATTTCTAAGATGATAAATATTATATGACCATCATAAATCCATCCCCTGGAACAAAAAGAAGGAAAAGATACTAGAAAATGGCACAAAAGATACCCATTTTCATTATGGGTCACCCTGTTCTTAAGTCACAGTATGGATGATGAGCAGTTGAAATGCAGTTCCAATTCATAATACTGCATTTAATTTACACTACCACCTGTCAATAAAAAATAGACTGGGACATATCTCCTGAGGTATCCATAGGGCATGTGCATTTATAATGAATCTTCCTTTTTTTTTTTCCCCTTTTGAAGTAAATCTTTGTCATTGAAATGGATTGTTTGTGCTATTTCCCCTTTTTTAACAGTCCTTCAGTGAAAAGTAGTTGAATTATTAGCTACTGTTTTCTATGAAATGCAACAGAAGATGTTTCATGTCATCTTTTCTGTTGCTTGCTCTCCACCCCTTTTTCCCTTTTGTCTGTGCTGCCATTAACAGCTAAACCACAGTAAAAAGTGGATTAGCCTCACCAAATTCTTGAAAGGTCCAACTGATATACACTTTTAGGTCAGAAAATCTAGTATAAAATGTACACTAGTGCAGCTCAGTTTTTTTAAAGTGGATGTCACAAACAGATGAAATGATGATAAAAGTGGGCACTGGCACAGATTTAACCTAGTCATTATTCTCATTAGACTGTAATTTTGGGTTCCTCCATAGATGACAGCACATGATGATAGCTGACATCTACTTTGAATTCATATTATTATGCTTAACATGTTCAACTAATATTTTCCAACAGCTGAAAGTGCAAATGGATTTCTTCTAAGATGTTCATATAAACACTGTTCATATCTATGTATCCACAAATACTGTGTATAATACAGATGGCTTTAACTTAAAATCCAGGAGATAAAATAAGAGTTCCTCTGAATACAAACATCGGAGATTTAGAGGAAAAAGAGCACACAAAACCAAACTGTTCAATGATTTTTTCCCCCATTCAGCTTTATACTTCTTAATTCCAGAAGCAATAAAGTTTATTTCAGTGTTGGCACATCTAAGAGGATTACACTAGTTTGACAAAGCTCCTGAGTCTTTCAAAATCTTTCTTGAAAAGACATATTCCACTGATGTTTTGTCACTTAATAACATATGGTGAGGAAATAATGCAGCTTCATCAATAATTTCTTATGGCTTCTGTGATGTTTTCCCCTTAAAATGAGACTCAAAAAATAATGCTAAATAAAACATCTCTCTAGGGAAAATTAGTTCCCCCTTTCCATATAAAGCTTGGAAACGAAATGAAGCCCAAATGATATGCAAACTGTCTTGGCATTGGTCTCAGTTTGCAGGCTCCCTCTCAGCTCTGAAGCAAACTGCGTTTTGCTCACTTTTGTGTTTTCATTTGAAATGCAAGGTGACTCTTGAAAGGGAACATGATTTAGATACACCAGCTTTTTTTTTTCCCTCTTTTTTTTTTGCTGTTTCCAAAATTCATAAATCCTTCCAGTTAAGACTCACTGACCTAACCACTCTCCCAGCTCACTACATGTTCTTGACCTGAGCTTTAGTATTGCAGCAGAAGGTCCATGCAGTCTTTCTGATGTCTGAGGTGATACGATTGCAACTGGTGAACGTGGATTGTGGGTTTGTGATATATTTTTTTGACAGTGACTTTTTGCTTGTGAATGTGATTAGTGGCTAACAATGTGTGTTTGGTGATGGACCTTTCTATAAAGTCTTCTGATAGTGAGTGGGTTTTCTCATTACCTTGTAATTAATCTTTGTGTAAAATGGTGATAGTATATAAATAGTACATAATTTTGAGAGCAAAGTGGAACATGTTTCTGTTGAGTATCCATATCATTTATTGTATATATGTTTAGGACAATCTGATATCCATACAATTGTTAAAATTCAAATTGGAAGCATATATAAAACAAATATTTCCTCCTCAAAATCCTGCTGGTAACTAAAACACTAGGGAAACTGGTTTCTCTCCTTGGTTCTAACACATCTGTTTTGCACTCAGCAAATTAAAGAGGAAAATGCAATTGTACTTTAACAGCACAGAAATGAAACCAAAAGCAAATTCTTCCATGCATTCTTGCCTCATCCTCAACTGTGGAATTTCTGGCACTTGTGTTACTTAAAAAGGCTTTGAAAACTGTAAAGCTGTTAGCACTGCAGTCTATGTAATGCAAAGCATCTAGCCAAAAGCAATACATCCTTAAATTTTCCACTGTGGCAAATTATCTTCCGAGCAGGAAATCATAAAAATGTCATCTCTTAGTACTTGAAAAGTACAGTTTTGAAAATTACAGATTGTCTTTCTAGACTACAGTAGCTCATCTACTTACGTAGTTGATCATCTGACACTGAACAAAGATCTTGGTCCAAATTCAGCTCTTCTTAATTTTGAAAGTCATTTTCATGCAAGTACCCTTCTTCCCATTGTGCGGTACTGACAGTGGTCTTTGAAGGAGAACTATCACACATTGACTTTGTTACCTAATGTAACATGTGGCTTTCCTCTTAGGAATTGATGAATGAATTCATCATCCCTCAGATACTCTCACAGAACAATCTGGATTTGGCTGAGCACATATTCTTTGTCCTAATTCTCTGCCTTGCCAAAGTTCAAAACATCCTCATACCGCTTGCTTTGAACCAAGCCACCAAAATAACAGGAAAGACACTTGTTTATGTGTTTGCTTTAAATCACAGCAGCCTGAAGCAGTGCTGCTGGTGTTAAGCTTTACAGGAAGAAGCAGAACCAATGAAAATCAGAAAAGGTCGATTATATTCTGTGTGAAAACAAAGGTTTGCTGTTTTACAACTTTGCCAGAAAGACAACTATAACTTCTCTGCCTGGTTATTAAATGGCTAGGCATGAGATTGGCATATTTTACCAGCAACTATTAGAATTTTCCTGTGAAATCTGAGTAGTTATGCACAGTTACACTGCTATTACAAATGTTTGGTATATTTCTTTCTACTGTTGTCTGTTTCTAATTTGAGAAGCCTGAGAAGCAGTAGGCTGCAGTTCACTTCGAATACGTGGTAGGTTTAGCTAGTTACACCCCTTGGAGCAGAACATCTCTCTTAGCTTGACTCAGATGGAGCCTGTTGCCTCGATTCACAATTTCATCACTAATGTATATGTATGATTTCCTGCTGGCAGAAGAAAGCACAAACAACTTTACTACATGATCAGTAAGTGTATTTTCTTCTTGACATTGATTATTATGGAAGAAAGAAAAGATGCCTGTCATGTGTAGGGTGAGATCAGCAAATCTGCTATGACCACGAAGTTGATTTTCCTCAGGAACTGCTTTTACCCTGAAATATCACATTTATTATGATTAAATAAGAGGTGAATTTCTTTCCTTGATATCAGCCCTATCAAGAATATAGCTTTTGGTAGTGAGGACAGAGATCTCAGTGAGTATGTAATGGGCCTAATGCATCAAATGTAATGGCGTGAGTGATCTCATACAATTATTTCCAAGGGGTGTTGAGTCCACATGCTATCAGCATTAGTGTGCAGATGCCATATGAAACCTGAGACTATAATTTCCACATCCAATTCACATAATGGATATGGAAATAGAAGTAATTTCAGATAGCAGATAGATATCCCAAGCCAATAAAAAACATATATAGTTCAATTTCCTCTTCAGCACTATAATAGAAGGTAAACAGCCATTCAGATGAAGTATAGTACTCACATTGCTCTGGGTATGTGCAGTGTTGGATCTTTGAAGGACTCAGTGATGGTGCAGTGTGAAAATTGTCCTCCTAAACAAAAAAAATTTCTAGCTTATTATGTCCCATTAAGATTGTGAATTTCACTGTGTACCTGGGGAGGGGGACAATCTTCACCTTGACAAAATATTTGATTTTGGGCTTTCACACTCGGTGATACACAGAATATCAGGGATTAGAAGGGACCTTGAAAGATCATCTAGTCCAGTCCCCCTGCCAGAGCACATACCCTAACACAAATTTCAACAGAAGCAGTGGAAAGAAAGCATCAGACTTTTACAACAAAAAAGATCTTGTTGATTGAAGCAAATGAGTTTCCATGTATATGTTTTTACTTGACAGGAGAATGTCAAGTCTTATTTCATAAGGATATAAAATACTGTGTTTGATTTATTTGTTACTGTTAAATTCAATTCTGTATCCCTTCAGCGTAAGGGGGTTTTGTGTGATTGTGTGCAGTGAAATGTTAAAAGCTGAGTGTTTTCTCTGTGTTGGGGCATGGGGATAATCATGAAGTTCCACACGTATGGACAAATTTCTAATGAGTTAGTACAGCAAAGAGGAGAGATTTAGTCGTTTAGCTTCCATATACTCCGTAAGCATTAAAGAGTTGAAGTTTCCTGACTGTAATTATCTTTTTGCTACTGTTTGTCTCTCCTGGCCCAACAGTTCAGATTTTAAATTGCTCAGGGCAGGCATGATATAGACAATTTTTGGTCTGTCAGTATGTACACAATAAATACAGCAGCACATATGTTCAAAGACTTCAGTATTTGTTTCAAATGAATATATAGAGTGAACATGAGTCATGCTCTTAGCAAGACTCTATGATTTTAAAACCTTAAATGTTTACAAAAGTAAGAGATACCATTTTATAACCAGCTAGCGAGTTCTTAGTGAGGCTGGAATAGCAGTTGAAAATTTGACAATAGTTTCCCTTAGAAAATATAATTGTTTGTTATGATAATGACAGTGTTTCTGTCTTCCATAATAATCAATATTGCATTTGTAAAACTATAATAATTTCAGTTGTGCAATTAATCTGTATGCACAGGCATTTGGTATAGAGATAGTTACTGATTTGTGTTACTAGTAACTCAAACGTACCTTTTGGATGAAATCCCTTTGATTAGAAATCATATGTTTATGAGAAAACCATGACACTAGTGTTAGGTCACTGATATCTTCAACTTGGTGTATAAATCCAGGGTAGGATGTGTGATATGAATATAAGCAACTAAAGAGCACAAAGTGAATTTTGTAACTCCATCTGAAATTCTGCATCTTGTTGCTTTTTTCTTGACTGACTGCCGGTTGGATTTTCATAGAGATGAGAAAATAGAGGACTCTTTAATGAATGTTTGTTTCTTTGAAAAACAGTAATCAGAAGTGAAACTTTTCATATGAATCTGTTATTTCTGATAAAAGTTGAAGTCCAGGATGGATTATTTATTTAATTGGCAAGACAGATAAAGGAAGACAAAGAGAGGAGAGCCAGGTATTTTTGACACTTGTCTTGAAAATGAGGAGCCATATTAATGGCCACCTCTATAGCCATCATCTTTTAGTTGTTTTTTTTTTTTGCTCAGAAATATTTGATTACTTGGCTCTAAAAGAGCAACTTAAAATGCCTGCTCTCCAACTGTTAAATTTTCTGAAGTTAATACTGTATGGGACAGGGATTTGGACTAGATGACCTTTAAAGGTCCCTTCCAACCCAACACATTCTATGGTTCTGTGACAGTCTGTCCCTCTTCTGTAGTTCTTGCTTTTTGATTATCTTCTTGCAAACAATTAAAAACACCAAAACACAGGCAAATTTCAGGGGTGAAAAATACCACGATGTTTAGCCACAGATAGTGAAGTATTAACCCTTAAGAAATTTGGTTTAGGGAAAAAAGAGGAGCCTCAATTTTTTACCGATTTAGGGATCTTGGAGTAGATTATGAACATGTTCCTCTTCTAGAATGTCTGTTTAAAAAGATATTCTGATTATATTTCAAAAATTTTAGTTATGGAAATCATAAATTATTAACCCTTAAGGTCTTGGAGTTCAGATTAGTTAGGATGAAAGTTTAGGTGTTTTTTTTCACCTGCATCCCTTGAGCTTGTGTACTAGAATCAAAGCTTACGTGTTCTGAATGTTTACAGTTTGCATTGGAGAGGATAAAGTTAGACTTACTTTATCAGCTTGGTCTGATGGTGAGAAATTTTGTTCTACTTGTTGTAATTTATGCAGTTTTGAAGAGTTATTGACCGTAAATTCCCTAATATTTTAAAAATATAGTTTTGAAAGTCGCACATAGATATTTATATATATCGAGTCTTTGAAATTTAGAACCTTGCTTAACATATTAAGTCAAGAAACAAACCAGCTTTTCTCTCATCCATCTCCGTGGACCAATGCAATAGGGAATTATATATTTCCATCTGATTTTCATAGCTATATATTTTGGATCAAGGAAAAGCATACACTGTATGACAGCTTCATTATATACAGTACGAATGAATAATAAGATTTAATTCAGTATTATGCAAAGCTAAACTCTACTTGATCACACTGATATAAGTTGCATATTAAAACCACTGTATTGTAGTTCAAAACAGGTGCAACTGCTTGAGCTTGTTTTTAGGTCCTTTGCGTAAAGCTGTACAAAATATTTTCATACGGTTTGTACATAGTAATGCTTATGTCATCGGTTTTGTATCCAGTGTATGAAATACGTGCTGATAATGCTGTACCAGTTACTTTACTACCTTGAATCTGCGTTTTCCATTGCTTGAGAGGGAGCTATACTGCATGACGGAGCCAAGATTCTTTCCTCCTTCTGTCTTTAGCTTGCTACTTAGAGGCTGAGAATACAATATTTGTGCCATTTTGAAATAAAGTCTTCCTCGTTTCGGAAGTACACTACTTGATCTTATGGGTGTTTGGTATTTTATTACTTCATCTCTGCCTCTTCGTTACTTATAAATCACTGACAGTTCATACTTAAGCAATTAAAACAAGTAACAATTAGCTTATTACCCCCATGATCCACTGCACAATAATTGCACTAGAGAATTCATTTAACATAATAAAATGAAGAACATTAGAAATCATTTTGTGCAGAGCCAGCAGTAGTTTGACAATAAGCTTTATGGTGGTTGAGTACCTTATGCTCTAATAAAACCAAATAGATTTTCCATTATTGCAAGCCACTCACATAAATCCAGCAGGGTAAATGGTGATTCTAAGTAAAGAGTTAATAATCACACTGGCAGAATGACTCTTTCAAGAGAAAAAAGCAAACACAGTTGTGTTTCTTGTTTTCTTTTTTTCTTTCCCATCTTATGGAGGCCGAGAATTGGTTATTAGATGTACCTGAACTTACGTTAAATAAGTAAAAAAACTTGTAAAAGTAGATCTGCAGTATCAACATTTGTGAAATTCATTACAGGTCATCATGTACACAGTAATAAATTGAAGGTCATGAAAATGGGAAGCAGGCATTGTATCAATGTCTGGTTTGAAAAAGCCATTAAAGGTTTTTCTTATGTCTTGAGCGTACTGCGAAACATGTAGATGAAAACTTGCCATGTTTCAGCTGAATTAAGACCTGAATCAAAGCCCAGTGAAGTGATTAATATCTTTCTCAGCAGCTTTGGTGGGCAATATCTTCTCCCCTCTCAAATATAATGCTTGCTCAATATTGTGTCGTGGGAAACCATTAGTCAAGTGTCTTAACAAATAATGTGAACAGCCTGCAGTGGCTGTCAGTTCTACTGACCTCTACCATCTACATTCTCATAAGTGCTTTTTATGCAGTGAATTCTAATGCCTTCTATTTCTTCAAATATTACTACAATTGTATTTTCTATGTCTTTTCAGATACTTAATTGAAATAAGTTTATAATCTCCATTTGTTTTTCTCCCATAATTTTATTTACTACTTTTTCACACCAGTGACAGTGTATTTTACTCTGGAGCTGACACTTGCAAATTACTTCTTAGAGAGGGTGTGTTCAGAAGCCTTGGGAACTGGCAATCCATTTTGAATTCTATCTTTTTATTTATCCACTTCCATGGGGGTGGCACAGTTGCAAGCAGAATCCAGTCAATAGATCTGCTTGCAGATCCTCCCCCAAAATTTATACATCTTGGAATTACTTGCCTTGTTAAGATGACTTATTTAACATTAAGGCTGCTTGCTGTGGAATTCTGGTTCCTGTTACAAGGTGTGTGGGAAGTGGTTCTGCCAGCTCCTTCAGGGCCATGAGCAGCAGATGCCCTTTGCCTCTATTCCCATGCACTGACTCGTTTGGGCCAGATTGCTGCTATTTTACTTCCAGTGAAAGTACACAAAATAATGCACTAAGAAAAGGTAAGTGTGCAGTTGAACTAATGTGGAGACGAAAATAATCTACTGCAAGGAAAACACCAGTGGAGTTCACTGCTTTCTCCTGTGACTAGCAAGGAGTCAGAGGATGACTTGTGATTCAGTTTGAGAAAAAGTAGAATAAGAGTTTAGGAGACAGGCAGGGGAGACTTCCCTGTGACAGGGCACCAGGTCTGGTTAGAATTCTCTTCCTAAATGCACAGTTACCAGAATACTTGAATGTTTGTTGGAAATTCTGTTTCAAATCTCTTTGTCTTTCAATTGTTGTTTTATTTCCCCCTCCAAACACTGAGTTTGAGAAAAGTGAAATTGGTGCTCTACCCTACGCTGTTCTATTATATGAAGTGACATTATGCATGTAGAAGTGACAATAAAAAGAAATTGTAAAAGCACGATTGGAATTAGTTGAGGATTTACTGTAAAGCCTGTATTAAAGTATGTTGTGGAAAGTGTGTTTTGAATGTTTGCATTCTGAATGTTTTTATCTTGAAGAAAAATACATCAAAAAACTATTGAATAAGCAAGACATTTAAATTATTTCAGTAATTATTACTGACATCAGGACAAAAGAATATAAATGCAGAGGTTGAATACTTTATTCCTGCTAGAATCATTGGTTCAGCTTATTAGAAAAAATAAAATAAGCTCGTCATCAATAGTGAGAAGTCAAAAACATTTAAGGGAAGTAATGCCCTTTTCTCTGCCCTTTATTGTTCTGCCCTTCCAACCCAAACTCTTCTGTGATTCTAGTTGGAAGAAAGGACATTTAACCTCTGTGTTAGCAGTGACAATAATGGTGGCTAGTACATCATCGTTCAGAGGGAGCCTACAAAACGCTATTTAAAAATATGACAAGTAAATAATACATAATTAGGCAAGTTTTCTGCATTCACTGACATAAAAAATTAATGAACCTTTCAGTTTGAAGAAAGTGTTGAAGAATTATTGTAGTCCTTTCTACAATGTATTATCTTAAGAATGACCAATATCATATCTTTTGTTAAGACTATCCAGAAAAGTTGCATTTTTTTCCTTGCATTTTTTTTTTCCAGACTCTACCCCTTTATTTCTGGTATTCTTCAAAGAAATTCTTTGTGAGGATAAATTGCAGTAAGTCGGGTGGTAGCACTCTTTAATGACATAGCTCTCATTCGGATGAACCCTAATCTAATATTTTTCGGTCTCGTGACCAGAAGTTTACACATCAGCAGGAAGCTGCAGGTGGTTTCTCTCACCCATTTATCAGCACTACTCATCAGTAGATTCTCCATGGAATTTTATTTTACACCTTTTATTACCTAATCTATTTTGATTTTAGATGAAACACTGTTGTTCTTTTCCCTCTGGGCAATGACAGCAATGGGAACTGGTTACCAAACAGTCTTTTCAAAACAGAAGCCATTTGAATGTTTTTGGGGTTTTGTTCTTTTGTTTGTTTGTGATTTTGTAATGATAAATATAATAGAAACACTAAGAACACATTTCCCAGCTTCTGTCTAAAGTGTGTCCTTCCCTGCCCATGGGAAGATGCAATTCTGAAGAATCGCAGCCAGACTTCTCTTTCTTCGTCAGAGTGTCTCACTGCATCATTTCAGAAAAATAATTCCATCTTTCGTTCAGTCAAGAATAACTTCACCTCCTTCATTTTCTCCTGATCTTTCCACCTTCTACACGTATGTGGTCATTTATGTAGTAGCCTACTGAAGATTCAACTCCTGGAATTCTCTGGAAAAGAAAAACGTTTGATTTCATTTTTAAATTTTTTTGTTAAAATTTGGATTGTTTCATTATGTTTCCATTTTGGCAAAACTCAATTTTCTTGTAGATATTGTTTGTGTTTATATATCATGTAAACAGTTGAAAATGTCCTCATTACATAAATCATTATGTTTACTATTTTATAATTTTCCAGTTCTTGCACTGGTGAGTTGGAGGGCCTTCAGGTTTAACTGTGAAAAGGCATACAAAACACAGGTTATTCTCTTACGTGTTTTGCTTCCGTGCACTTTCAGAGTTTTCTTCTGTATACACAGAAAATTAAACATAACATTAGAGGAGAATATGTAGAGTTAAAGCAAATGCCCATGTGGCCAAGTATGTACCCAGTACTTGTAACATATTTCTGTACCCGAGTCTAATACTTTCTCTTTGGTGGTGGCCAACAGTTAGGGAAGAGCATAAGTAGAGAGCAAGCATGTACCTGTACACATTCACTCCAGAAATGTTCCAAATAGTCCTCCCCTTCTCTTGGAGATGTTTTGCTTTTCCCCAAAGAAAACTCAGAGAACTTCCCTAAAGAAGTAACTAATTATTATTTGTTTCAGGAAATGCCAGAAATAATTTCTTTACATTGTGTTGTGCTTTGAACTGTTGACATTTCTGCCTTCCATTACACATCAAGCTTTAGTGAACAGTTACACCCTTCTTCTGAAATATTTCTATGTTTTGGAGCTCGTAGGTGTGTATGGCTGTAAACATATGTGTTCTATTGGCAGCGTGGTCACCAAGGAAGCTTTTTGAAATCTTGCTTTTGATTCTTCACTGATTTGAAGTATCTTTGAGGTTTCATCCTCATTGGTTCAGTTGAGAATCCAGGAACATACTTATTATTGGTTTGGTTTATATTTTTAAAAATAATATGGATAAGTGAGCAGCAGTCTCTGAATTAGGCATTTATTCTGAATGTATATATAACTGCATTAATCAAACCCAATAGCCTGCACTGAACCTTCTCATTTCCCTAGTATATTATAGATTTTAGTAAAAAAGTTCTATATTTGCATTTTTGTCTTGCAAAAGCGATGATTGAACATATTCTGACAAAACCAGTTCTAAATACTACCCTGTTTTCATCTAGTAATAGATACTATTTGAATAAAGACACTGATTTCCATGCAGAAGGTGCTCATTAGAAACATTTTAAATAACCATAATAATTTATTATTCTGTAGTGAAATACATAAATGGTCATATTTGATACAGACAGTATAATCAGTTAGTTATTCTACAAAATGTGTATATATAGAGAACTAGACCGATCATATAATTTCATCTTTTATGTGTTTTTAATAATAAGAGTTCCTCAATCTATTCTAAAAAAAAAAAAGCTCCCAAGACATCTGGAAAGTATAATTTCCTGAGAATACACTTCATCCACTTGTCCAGGCTGTAAATAGGGACATTAAACAGTATAGGCACTAGCATCTGTGAGTGACACTGGCCACCCGTGTTGTGTTCTACTGCTGACCAGAAGCTGACCCTTTGAGCTTGATGGTCCACTGAATTTTCTATCCACCTTATCATCCATTTACCCAGTCCACGTTTCCCCAGTGTGACTACAAGGAGTCTCTGGGACATCTTGTCAAAAGGCCTGCTGAAGTCAAACTGCACAGCATCCCTTATCCTCTCCTTGACCACGGTGTCAGTCAGGCTGGCAGGTCCCATTACCCCTTGGGTCAACTGTCCAGCACCTCTCACCTCCCTGTTCCCTGTCACCTTCACTCCTATCCCTGCCTCCTACAGTGACAGTTCAGTGACAGGTTGTGGTTCTGGTTGCCTAAATCAAAGTGCAGTGGGAAGTTTTTACATGTTTTGGGGCTTCCTAGGCTACCCAAAGAAGTATGCTTAGATCAGCAGAGGCAAAAGTATCAGACCAAGGAAGGCTCATTCTGAATGAAGATTCAGAGCTCTAGGTGAAGTCTGAATGCTATCCTCTCAGGCCACGATGTGGTATAGGCATGAAAAACCTCGAGACTTAAAACGTGCAGAATTAAAAAGTCTGTTCAAACAGATAACGCTGTAATTAACAGAGCAGGGATTTTCCCCATACATTTTTCGGTTTCACAAGTAATCTCCCATTTTGCTGTGAAACACCAGATTTGTCTGGAATTGTTATCTTTTCAGGAAAGACCATAAAGATAACTTTAATTATAAACCATGATGTATTACCAGTGTTTCTATTCAAACTAGTTAGGGAAGAATTTGGATGCCTGTTCTTTGTAGAAGATCTGCCATTGCAGTGATGTTACTGCAACCTTGCCTTCTATTTTCCCCAAGTTATATAGTTATGAATATTTAAAAAATAAGAGAAGTTCTTTAAAAATTTTAGACCACGCTGTATACAGCAGGATGTTTTTTAATATGAGCTCTCTACTTCATGCTTCAGCAGTATATAGTTTAGCAAGAATCTAATAATGTATAACACTGTTATACAAAATTAATGTAATAAAACCTTGGAGCAAATTGTCCTGCCTATGTACAATTAAGAAGCAGCAGTCTTTAGAATTTTAATGCTGCTGGGGAACAGGGATTTGTAAATGGGTTGTTAGTTTTACCTAAAGTTGCTGGTAAGAGTCGTGATTCGTAATATAGACATTTTAAAAATACCTAACACCAATAACTATGCAATTAACCAGAATAAATAATAGAATAAAGGATGGTAATTTAAGTTATGGAATCTGTCATGATTTATTTCTTAGGTGGTTAGTGTGATTTTTATTTGTTTATTTGTTAAGGTCACTGAAATGCAGGTTTGTTGTCTGCGTAGATCTTTTGGTAAGGACATTCTGTGCCTTGTCCTCCCGATATTTTCCATGGAGAGCCATGTACGCAGTTCAGGGTCATTAATGTTTTCCATGTTGTTTTGGAAGATCTTACAAATATGTTCATGGAAGGAGGTATATGTTCTTTTATACCTTCTTTGTGAAAGAAGCTTTCTTATACATTCTGAATCCATCATTATGCAGCATCTCAAGCAAATCCGATGCACTTAAATGTCAACATTATTACAAAAAAACAAAAACAAGAGTGAGTACTGAAAAAAGTACCCCTGTAACTAAACGTGTATAATAATATCTTTGGGACACTGACTAAGGATACAGTTAAAATACGAGATTCATAATTCACATTGAATTTTTTTTATTAGTTTGTAAAGTTGGTTTTAAAGTCAGAATTTTTCTCCCGCTCTACTACACATTTTACTGTCATGTACTGACATTTATGCTCATTGTGTTTGATCTGTGCAGAATGTGTAAATACAGCTTCACATTTCCCTCCAGAGATCTTATTTCCTAATAATATTTAAGAAAAATCTTTGTAAGAAAAGGTGAGTATTGGCAAAAAAAGTTTGTCTGTCTAATAATTTTTAATTGTCATCCTCCGCTGTGTTCTCTGCTTCTGAAAGAAAAGGATCTGTAAGATCCTTTTAAGATCGTTTGTCTTCTTTTGATGATCCCAAGAAAGCAGAACTGACCCCCTCACCCCCTTGTGTATTCACTTACCTGAACAACTTTTGGACATACCAACTTTTACAATTGGCAATTACCACCTATCCCGACACCTTTGAACAACCTTGACCTTTGCTATTGGTATTAGGAACCAGCCTGTATGAAATACCTCTTTACCCTGGATTTGCAGCAGGATAGCTGGGAACAGAAACTGCCCCTGGAGTCAGTTAAAAAACCTCAGTTATTCTATACAAACACTGAGGTTTTGGTTTTTTTTTTTAATTTTCCTTCGTCTCCCCTGAGCTACTGAATATGGGTGTTGGTGCCCCAAGGAGCCTTGGAGACATTCCCAACCTTCATTTGGGGGGTGATTTTAGTATGATTCCTAATTAGTAAGCAGGCATCTCTCTTTTTCACATTTCACCTTACCTGTGAACTCCTTAACTTGCTAAACTCAAAACTTTTTAGCATAGATCTTCCCCGTTAGGTTTTGCTGATGCTCTGTTTATTTGCAGTGAGCTTGGCTGTGAGAATTTCCTCAGATTTTGATAAATTCCTCGACTGCCAGAATATTTATAGCCCATGGCTACCTTGGCCATGGGCACTCCCAGCAAAATGGGATGAGAAATGTGTCATGGGCTCATGAAGCTCAGTGGTACCATGGAAGATCTTTAGAGTATCAATACAAAGGAAAAAAGCCAAATCAATACACCCAAACCCAGATCTATGTTTTACTTTTTCCCCCCTGTCTTTAAGACCTAAAAATGGAGCAATATCAATGGGTCAAAAGGCTGAGGGCTGCCTAGCTCAGCATCTTGGAGGACTGCTTAGATGTTCCCGTCTGGGAAAAGGGTTCAGTTGCTTGGAGAAGCTATTTAATAGGGAGAGGATAATCTGCTTCTTGTTCTTCCATACAATCTTGATAACGCCACGATTTAGGGCTGGGCATTGATACTGCTGAAATTTTCCCATAGGGTTTGTGGTGTCACTTCTCAGGGAGTGAGGACCATTGTATAGGACGTGGTTTAGTGGTGGATTTTGTCAGTGTGGGGTCGACACTTGGAGTCAATGATCTTAAAGGTCCCTTCCAGCCTGGATGGTTGTATGATTCTATGATTCTATGAGTATAGGTGACTGGTATCAGTTTTCCTGAGAAATACTTTCCACAGGAAAAAAACAAGTTGGAAAAAAACCTAAGTGGGATGGGATGGCCACTTCAGAAAGCAGAATGAGAAAACTTACCTTAATCACACTTGTTTATATTGCTCTTGTGGTAACTCTTGCAGGTTCTCATACGCAAATCTGATGGTATTGTTCTTATCAGGAGTACTGATGATTATATCACAGTCCATTACATAGTCTATGATTCTAACTAATGAACCTCAGACTGCAATTTACTGTTTTGGAGTCTTGTCAGTGACAAAGCTCGGTAAAGGACTCCCATGCTCAAAGCCTGTAATGAAAGCTCCAGAGCAGAACTTCTTTCCAGAGGAAAACTCAATAGTGAGCAACTGTGCCAAATGTCAACATACAGTTGTTCAGATAAGAAATCTTTTTTCTCTTTTATTTTTTCTTTTTACAGTGATATATAAGCAAAAAATGTGTTAGTAAAAATTATATATTGACTGCATAAACAGCTGAAAATGTTTGTGTTCTGTTAAATATTAGAATTGAACACTCCAGGATAATTAATCTACATGAATGCACTTCAGCTGGAAATAGTAAACAGTAAGCTGCCTCAGCATCTTTCCGTACTTTGTAAAATACCATGTTCATTGTGGAATGTTAGGAAATTAATAAAAATGTTACAAATGATACTTTGAAGCTGGTATTTCCATTAGGTATGATTTTTGCTTATCCTTAAAAAAAGTAGAGTGAATGACTCCCTCAGGGGCAAAGACCAGTTGTGCTTCCTTCGGTTTAATGAAGTTTAAATGACAGGCCTTGAGAAGCCCTTACTCTTCTAAGTGCTGAATTGCACTTAGAACTTTGCAGCCTACAGTAGCTTCATTTGACCAGTTTGTATTATTTAACTTGGGAGACAGTGAATGTCAAAGAGAAGAATTAGTTTTGCTTTGATTTTCTCCTCCTCTGCACCATGTGAACGCAGTGCAATAAAGAGATGATTCCTCTCCAGACTCAAGTAGAGGTTACTTTTGTGACCACGTTGTATGAAAAGTAGTTTTAGCACCACAGACTTCAATATTGACAGTGCCACTGTTAAGGCAGTAGATATTGGCTGTATCCAAGCATAAATCCAGAGTTTTATGTGTCGATATAGCCAGAGTAAACTGCATGTGTAGATGTAACCACAAAAAGTACTACTGTAATTTGAGATGACTAAAATCTAACTACCTTTATAAATACTTTTCTAGATTATTTTGGGGAGAGGTATGGTGCAATTTGAAAGTACTATAATTTCTTATGAAACTATGCAGTAAGCCATGAGTCATTGGATACAGCCAAGAAGGTGGGTTGGACAAAGCTCTGAGGCTACAACAATGATGACTTTGAGAATTTGTCTTTATGTTGAGCAAGTAACTGAAGTTTTAAAAGCTTATTTTGACACACCTAAGGACCTGAAATCTTTTGGGCATAAAAATGTGAGTGAGGGGTTTTTACTTATTTAAAGTGTAACAACTCTGTGAAGCAACAAGATGTTGCGTAAGTACGTTATAATAAAAATTTTAGTCATGTAAAAAAGCACATTGCAACAGTTTAATTTGATAATGTGTATGTGGGCTTAGTCTTGCTTTTATATATACCGTACTGTTTTGATAATTTCCCAGGCACAACTGTGTAATAATTGCAAGTCTAGAATGGTTGAAAGCATGAGGCAAATGTAATCTAAGCAAGTTTTCCTGGAATAATTGTATACTGTCATGTGTGATTGGCTAAGTGTTACACAAAGTATACAAAACATAAGCAAGCAGGCATTTCTAATTAAATAAAAACACCACCCTGCTGACATTCCTCTTTCCCATGAACTTCAGAAGTGCGTTTTTATGATTCAGTCCATTGTGAATACTTGTCCTCTCAAGGCTAGCCTTGGAACAAGAAGCAGTGCACGTTGTGCTGTGCAGGTACTTAACCCGACTCCAGAAGTACAGCTGTTTCCCCAGCAGATCATGCCTATGCTTTGTGTGACTGTAGCCACACTGTTGCTGGATTGGAGCTGCTATGTCCTGTAATGTCCTATACCTCTCCTTACTAGTTCAGGGAGGTCTGTGATGCATGGCATTGCTGAGTGGCACCCATGCGTGCCAGGGCTCAGTGAGATCGCTGCACGTGTCTGTCTCCATTCCCTGTGCCCATCTGAGCAGAGGAGAATTGACTTCAAATTCTTGTGCCCTCAGGGAGATTTAGGGAGGGTCAAAGTCAGAATTTGCCAATAAATGGAATCTACCACTTAAAATGTAGTTAAAACTGGTTTAGAACAGTTGTACAAACTCCTGGACATACTTTTGTACAAGAACTTCATGTGGTAGAGTTGTAAGTAGTTTGTAATTTGACCCTCTGTCATTTTGAGCGTAGCCTGGAATCCATGCTTAACCTCAACTTTTGACTCTCCCCAGGTCACGAAGGCAAGCCTATCTTCAGATTCTTGATTTTGGGAGAAAGTAGAGTGCAAAATCTGGCATCACTTTAGCATGAGTCTAAACACATGCCTGTCTGTAGGATGGATAGAATTGGGCATGCTGCTCCTCCAAGTACCCCACACTGTCTTCCTTGTAGAAGACAAAGCCGACGTACAGAGCGAGAGTGTGTGAAGCTTCAACTCCCAGTTGGTATGAGAACACTCTGGAATAGATAACGCTTCTTCCTCAGTAAAATGGGATTTCTGCCATTTACCTTCTAAGACCATTGTGAAGATAAATTCACTACTGTTTTTAGTTGCTCAGAAAATTTAATGGAGGAGGTTGCATAAATACCGAGTAAAAAAAAATCAGTGAAACCAATCTATTAGGACGTACTTAACAGTAGCTTACAATAGATAATTATCCATAGCTTCACTGCTACTGGGCAATTACATTGCCAGTAAACTAAATTAGTCTATCTGTGGGCTATGCGTCTCTAGGATATTCATTTAATTACATTACAGTATATTTTTTACTCGTGCAGCAGAAATACCTACCGGTTAAAAGACTGAATAGTGAATTTGGAGGTGTAGTATGGATGCAGCTCATTGTGTAACGTTCTCATTCATCACACCATCTTGTCTCCTTCAGCTGAGGCTCTGAATGAGAAACACCGTTCTGTGAACTTCATTACGTACTTTGTGATCAACAGAAAGAGAGCTGGCATTACCTCCTCATAGATAAATGCTGTGGATTATTTGGTACTTGTCTGTAACCTAGTTGAGCAATCAGCATGTGGTACGGAGCTCTATGAAGCAGGAACAAGTGGGTGCTATGTAAACATAATGTGCAAGAAAACCTGAAATTCTTTTAATTTGGCTTCAAATTCTCAGAAGCGTGTACTTCACAACATAGTTGCGTAACCCAAAGCTGAAACTTCTAAAATGTTTATTGTGGCTTAAATGTGTATCAGAGTAGAGGTAATTAAAACAGTCAGAAGAAAATTTCTGACAAGCTGACATTTTCCAAACAAATAAAGATTCTCCAGATATTTACAACTTTGTGTCAAGGACAATTTATACTCCGTGTCATATTACAATATTTAATTTGTTTTTGTTGTCATACTATATTAGTTTTAAAAGACTTTTAATATTTCAGCAGCTGCTGCATTGCCCCAATCAGTACTGAAAAAACATTCCATACTAATTGTACGCAAGATATCAGGCACATTCTTTGGATTACTCACCACTCACCGCCTAGTGAGTATCTTTCTTGTGCTTAGCTTCTGGAAGCAACAGAACCTGTATGACTGAAATTTGGAAGAACAGAGCAGGAAACCAGGAGCCTTGATTGCTGCTAGTAATTATATTCAGTAATGACCTTACACTCCTGGCCTTATTGACGGACATTGTGGTATGTCTTGCTAGATGTATCACGCTGTTTGAAATAAGTAAAGGGGTAGAACTTACCCTTCTCAGAAAAAAAGCAAATTGTTGCCTAAATTGGCACGAATGAACACTGAATCCTGGTCTTGAAGCAGCACATCAGAGAGATCATTTGGGGTTTTTATCTACTAGGCTTCTGTTTGCCCACTCTAAGAATGGCACACTGTGTATTTAATCTGAAATTTTTACCGAGAATCTGGAGAAAGTAGTATTTTATCTCTACCTTGCTCCTAATATGTATTTGTGTGAGAATGACTCATTAAAACAGATGCTTCGGGGTCAAAGGTTTTTATTATATCTGTCCTGGTCATTACAGATTTCCTACTTATTTAGAGAGCTCAATTAGAATACATCTATTTTTTTTGTTCTAAATTATATCTCCTTGTGATGGTTATAAAATATTTTCCTTTATTGAGCAATAGAAAAGTGTAGCATAGGATAGGATCATAAGATATTCATAAGAATAGGATAATAAATAGTACAGGAAAGGTCTATTTATGGTAGTATTGCTAAGCCTTTGGCTTTTTTCAAGTCCTCTAATTATCAAAATTCTGCAGCAGTACTGAAAATATGACACCACCACTTGGATTGATAAATCGGAAATGACACAATTCAGAACAGTGCTTTGAACCTGTACCAGAGGTTAAAACTATTAACAGTGAAGTAGCTTACTGAAATTAGACTCTACTTGAAGCAAATTGATGTCATTGATTTGTATGACAGGCTGTAGTACTCAGCCTTTAGTGAACGTGAGTCTCTCTGTGTTAAGCAGAGGGTACTGTCACCTTCATATTTTTAAAGACTATCCCAGACCATTCCCACTGTTAAATTTCAATTAAACAAATTTGGTTGGAAAAAACGTTCTATATGTCTTTTATCTACCCTGAGCTGCTGGCAAAACAAACTGGCTTTTCCATATTTGGCATTTATTAATAATATTTTGAATACCACTGTGCTTTTTAAGCTGAGTGTGGTGGAATTCTCATGTGGGATTATTAAATGAGTCGATTTGCATTCTAATGAGAACAAATGTTTGGGATTGCATTGTTAAAATGCTAAAATGGTGTGTGTATAATTATTTTGCAGCTTAGATTCGCAGAACTCATTTCCCCAAACTCTTTTTTTTAAATAACTAAAGAGACAGAGCATACTGACGGCTGGAGGGGAGGTGATTAGGGTAATTTAAACTGTTCACAAATGACTTTGCTACTGAATGAAAGCATTTCTTTGGCTTTGCTGTGCTCCTTTCATTATCTTTAAGCGGCTGCAGTGTTGAGTCCCATAAGAAGTCTCACCAAGCTCTCTTTCCTTGTACAATTTCTCATTTGTATTGATTAATCATTTTGTAATTCCATTCTAGGTTGCCTCGCTCATCTTTAAGGCATGTGCTGCTTTTTCTTTGCTTGTCTATCCTGCAACGGTTATGTTGTCTCTTCTAATACCTTAGCTTTATCGCTGCAAGTCAAGCTTTAAAACATTAATCCCTTCATGCTTTAATTTCATATTCTATTACCAGAATGAATGCAAATACTGTTTCCTTTTTGCTCCTTTTTAATCATCTTCACTACAGCTTTTGCAAATGGTCCAAGAGTAAAGTAAGCTTTCTGTTACAGTCAAAGTCAATGATTTGTTCGGCTACTCTTTCCATATATTTTTCCACAACTGTTGCCAAACAAGAATTGTTTACTGCAGGCTTCTGAGATGTTCTTCTGCCTTTCTATTCCCCATCTTGTGCACCGCAAAGCAGCATTGTTTAAAAACACTGCTTTCCTAAAAAAAGCTGTGGGTTGCTCAGGGCAAATTACCATGAGATGGTGGAGTGAGGTTTTAATAAAGCCTTGTCTCCCCCCACAACTCTATTGACTTGTCATAAGCAATTGTGGTTGTGAGGTGTGGGTAGAGTTGCTCTTTAGCTTGCTGTGTGAACCACCAGGCACCACTCTGGCATTGTAAACTTATGTAAAATTTATATTAAGAGACCTTAGCAGCTCCATAGTTAAGCTCAAGTTATACTCTTCAAGCAGGTTTTCAATCCCCAAGATTGACACAGGGTTTTTCGAAGATCCCATCAGAAAACTTGTACTATTTTCAGTAGGAAGAATATGTGTGAAATTTTCTAGATAAGCAACCTACAGTCTGGCTACAGTTCAGCATTTTAAGTAATTTATAGTACTCTATACAGTTTTTCTGTTTTTTTTTTTTTTTAAGGTCCTCATCCATGGCAGTTGTGACGATTGCAGAATCCTGGTTTCTTTGACAGCATAATTCTAGCATTATGTAAATAAATACTCCTGGTTTTCATTAGCAGTAGCATCTTTTGCCAAAGAACCCAAAAATCTCATTCTTTCTAGTTTTCCTAATGGAAAAGGAAGAATCTACATCATGGGAGACGATTCTAAGTGTTACATCAAAGGACAAAGGGTTACAAATCAATCCCTGCTCACACTCGGGAAAACGAAAACATTTCATTCGCACTGACTTGTCTGTTGTTTCTTGTGTAAAAACCAGTCCTTTTGAGTTAGGTTAGTTATGTCATATCAGACATTCTTCTTCTTTACCTTTGGGGTTTTTTCCAGTTCTCTCTCCAGGAAACTCTCAATCATTAGTTGTGTATGGGCTGGATAGAAGATTTGTTGGAAGTGAGGAACCTGTTCTTATATTGACTTATCTCTGTAAAAGCTCTACTGCATCTTTTACTAGGGACTTGAGAATACGCCCTATATACCATCTTCCATATTGCACCATTTGTTTTTCTCTGCAATTAAAAACAGATGCAAGACTAACGTAAGCTAGTTCTCCTTTCTAGCAGCATCTCTATTGTTGCAGAAGTCTGGTTTCTTTTAGCACAATTAGTAAACTTTGAAGGTATTTAAAACATAATAACATGTATCCTGTCTCAAGGAAACTGTGGCCCTCAGAAATACTTTGGTTTTCCCTTCCACAGCTTGCTCACCATTTTCAGCCACTTGAAACATGCATCGCTCATGCCAAATCTTCATGTTCAAGTTCACAGCTTTTATGTTTACAGAAACAGAGTATGTGTTTCCATTAAATTAGTGAGAAAAATTATGACTGTCTGCTAAGTTATAGAAGATCTAAGTCCCTTTTATGTATTCTTATGGTAACATGATCAAGCCATTAATCATTATTAAATCACAATGCTCATCAACACATATTTACAGCTTAATTAAGAACTGTGCTCTCTAAAACTGCCAATTAATTACCAGAAGCACAAACACCTCTCCACCCACAATCTGTTAAATCGTTGGTTATCATGACCTTTTATTCTTTAAGTATCTTCACAACATCCTTTAAAATATCATACGTCCCAGGCTTTCCTTGGAGAATTTTGAATACAGATAGAGAGTTAGAGTTACCAGATTTCAGAAGTCTGTGGTTTATAATGTATATAAGCAGTTGTGTTGGCTTTAGACCTCCAGTGTTTTGGAGATTCAGTGCTGTTGCCTATCAGAGGACAAAGCTCAGCATTCACAGTACACAGTGTTTCACCCCATTTATTTCAACAGTCTCTGTTTTAGTTATGGATATTCAGAAACGAGTTCTCTGATCTATTCTTCCATTTGGTACTCAGCAAAGCAGGAACTAGCAGTCAATATGACAAACTTTGTCATTTTGTTACTGCAGCAAAGTTGAGAAAAACGCTGCTGTTGTGGTTGGGCTCTCCCCACAGCAGTGGGGAGCCTGCCCACCCCTGGGCCCTCACACCTCTGCCTCAGACAACCCACACTGCTCACAAGCAACGTGGAGTCGAGACAAAAAGTAGAAAAGCATTTATAATGACTTTTTTTGCAAGAGTTAATGCCTGGCATTAAATTGGCATTTATGGAAGGTTTCAGAGTTCAGCATACTCAGGAGCAGCTGTTTGGATGACTCCTTCTAGAACGTTCCATCTGTAACCGTGGAAGCTTGAATCCCACCTGGTGGCTGAGGGAACTCCTGTTTTGTATTTACGTTAATCACATTTAATGTTGCATTTAATATTAACCTGCAGCAATCAGTACTCTTGTACTGCTAAACATTGATATAGCTATAGAGAAATTAATCTTTTGCAGGGGAGGAGGCCGGAGGCTCAAGTGGGGTGGGGGTGGGGTGGGGCGGGGCGGAGCAGCATGTGGTGGCACAGCTGAGGGAGGGCAGCCATTATCCCTGGGGCAGTTGAGGAAGCAGAGGGGCAGAAGAGTGATGGCAGGAAAGTGGTGTGGAGGTAAGGTGAAGCGCTTCTTGCTTTTATGTTGTAAGTTTTTAGGTGGGGGCTTGGGAGGTGAGAGGAGTTTGTGTGTGAGATATCCAGGGTTGGGTAGCTCTGAGGTAAAGTGATTGTGGGGAAGGAGAATAATGACTTTGGTAGCATGTGGTCTCCTGGATGGGCTTGCTTAGCTCCTGAGGAGGTTTGCTCATGGTTGTAGTGGGATGTGACAGCAAGGGAGTAGTGCTTGATGTGACTGGGATAGGGGCTGTGCTCGGTGTTGGACACTTACTGTGAGGCCTTTTGCCAGTGGGGAGGCCATTGGAAGCACTGTGGGGGCCGAGCAGGTTTTGGCAGCTTCAGCAGAGGTGAGGTCACGTAATCTAAGTGTGGATGCTTTAATGTACTGGTTTTGCTCATGGGCTTGGTGACCATTGCTTGGTACAGCACTGATTAGCATGGCTTTGCTGGCAATGCAGAAATTCTTTGGGATGAGGCCAGTATATAGAGTGATGTGTCTGGAGACAATTTTCACGATGCCACAATTTCCGCTTTGGCAGTATTACCCAATATTTGTATTTCTGAGGAAAAAAGTTACGCATCTGTTCCTTACTTTTTCAAATTTATGAAACAACATTAATATTCCATCACAGGTATGTTTAAAAAGGAGTGGGGCGGGGGAAGAAGTCTTAAAAATCAAACTTGTTGTTTGCTGCAGGGTGCTGTTTAAAGGAGGCTTTCATAAGTAGTACGTTTAAAGGGGATCTTTTCCTGCCCTGATTTTCTGGAAATACTAAAACCTATATGTTGTATCCTGGCTTTTCCATTTGTCAAGCAGCACTTCAAAGTGCTGTACATCTATCATGCTCTGATGGCAAATTTTACTATGAACACTTAGATTTTAGTTTGTTAGGTGTTTAAAATGTTTCTTCCTGTGTGAGACGATGGCAGAAAAGCGAAGAGAAAATTGTCTTTTCTTACAGAAAAGCGGCACATCCGAACTCCTATCTGACGGTCAGTATGCTACGTACACATGACTGTTAAAATATTGAGGCTGACTAACAGATCTTAACATCTCTCAGGATTTTAGTAGACTTTTGTTTTGCTTATAGTGTGATTTGCAGAATGATGATTCATTTCTATGTCTTTATCTTTCGATGCAGAAATGTCGTCTTACTGGGAAAAAGTGTGTTTCCCGCTTGCTCACTCTCTTCTATCTTATGCTAGAATAATAACTGAATGACGAAAGAATGAGATGTATATAGTCAATTATTTGTATTTGTTCTCAAACAACAAATCTTAACCATCCCGTTCTTGATGTCTACAAGGTAAGATTTTCAGGTCTCTGAAAAGGAGTACACACAATACATACAAAAATGTTGTCAGTTTTTAAATAGAGGCTAGGCAAGGCAGAGTGATTCAGTTAGAAAGCTGTAAATTTGAGGAAAAGCTAAAAATTAATCAAAACATGTGGGTTCCTGGAGGGCGGATAACGTGAAGAGATACAAAACTCTGAAGCATTGCCACTAGATGCATGATTTTTTCAAGGATAAAGAGATGTACAGCTGGTTTTAATTTTAATCTTGCTAACATGCTGGAAAAATGTTGTAGGAACCTGTGCAGCATGTTAACCAGGCACAATTACATCTATTTGCATGTTTCCATGTAAATGCTTTTTAATTTCTTGATATGTGGACCAGAACACACAGATTCTGTTTTCTTTCACTCAAGAGTATGAAGCCTGTTAAACACTTGAAAAGGATCATGTCCTGTGTATATAAAACCAAATAAATAAGCTTGCTAGCTGTTGGATCTGACATGATTCACTGAATAAACTAAACAGTTTCTCTGTATCTTTACTCCTGTTATGTTCGTCCATCCTTTGTCTTTCTTGAACTTGGCTGTCTGTCACTTCCTCTCTTGGTCCCCACTGCTATTTGCATAGCTTGCATTTGAAAATTACTTACATCAAAATAAAGAGTAGAGATGCCAAGGAAAACGCTAGAAAGAATTTTGGGAGCCTAGCAGCTGAACATACCAAATGGGCCTTAGTTATCCATGAACAACCTTCAGAGCCTTTGCATGCTTATAGTCATGCTGTGTACCAGGGCAAAAGAGGTAATTGCAATCATACTGCACTTGTGTACTCTTTAGTATTGTGTCTGATTTAGTCACAGCTTTTCAGAGCGACACCTTTGAATATGGAAGTCAGTTGATATATCTCGTACCTCATTTGTGTTTTGGCACATGAGATCTCCTTGCATGTAGTTGACTTGCGTTCTTTCTGAGGAGTTATACTTTAGCATTAAAATATAGGAGGTGATCTGTTAGTATGCACAGCAAATACTAATGCTCTTAATAGCTTTAAAAGTGTTCTTTATGGAGAACAGTTCAAGATTATCTTCTCCACTATCATTAAATTATATATTATGTGAGCTGAATATTGAAGTTAAATTAGAAAATATGCTCTGGCAGCATGCAGATCCCTAGAATTACAATATTTCATGGGCAATTTGAAGTCAGTGATACAGGGATTACTTCATAAAAAATAAGGTAATTCTCCAGTGTCCTAGTTGCAAGCACATTTTGCCAATATCAAGTAATGATCTATGCATGACAGTAAGTAATTGATACTGTTGGAGTGTTTTTCACAAGTGAGGTGACTGCAGTGGAGGGAAGGAAACAAACCCTTTTTTTTTTTTTGTTTCATGACTAGCAATGCCAAGGTTACACCAGGAACTGCTTTCCTAACATGCAGAGTGCTCAGTAATGCCTCAGTCAGGTTTGGAGGCTAGACTATTCTTCTGCAACTGGAATTCTGCCAGGATATAAAAATAATCCTGGTCTGTAATCCCAAATTAGAACTTTTTTTTCTTTTCATGCTTTAAAAAGCAGACCAATCTTTATGGGCAATGCCAATGCTCAGTCACAAAGTCTATGGTAGGGGGTAGTACAAGCTAATCCGTGAGTTTGCCGAGTGACATTTAAAATGATACATATTTTGCAGAAACTCTATTCTGTGCTAATCTGAGCCTGGTTTTCCAAATGGGATGCTTATTCAGGATGGGAAGGAATTATGTGTAATTCTGGAGCACATCATCTAGCCACCTTTCAGATGAAAGGTATCTTGTTTGTGCACTCTGTTCCCTTATTGTACTTTGGTTCATATACTACAATAGACTTAACTGTGAAATTTGCATTGAAAACAAGACAAACCCCACTCCTGACCCAAAATAGAGTCCTAATGTAGGCATGCCCAGAGATGATTAAATACCACCAGTATTTAAAGTCTGTGTGTGTTACACATTCTGATTGCCCGTCATTATGAGGGACATGGCTCATTACATTTAGGCCCAAAAGTATGATCAGGTTTGTTTGGGGCGGAAAAAGCTCACTTTTGTCATGAAAAATTAATTTCGTTAGGTATGTGGAACCGTAACGCTAAGGTTATAGAGGAAAAAGTGTTCTGTGTTACGTGAAATGGGAATAAGTCCCAGTACAATTTTCAAGCTATCTGCAGTGAGTGTGTGGCCCGTATTTGAACACTGGCAGGTTGAGAGGTGTGTTGTTCAGCAGAAGCTGAACCTGTCAGAGTAGATAGAGTGCCTGAGATCTACCACAGGTGTGATGAGACAAGCTGATCTAAAATTCAATCTGTCAGTATGTATAAGGTGATATTTTTTTATTCAACATGTATAGATGTAGAACAGATATTACTAATAATTTAAACTCAGAAGATAAAACACAACTGCAATTAAAGAAAAAAATAGTAATATTGGATATCTTGATAAACTGTCAGTTATACGAAGCCAATGAGAAATGTTGAAGAACAGAAGTTTCAATGCACATGTGGTGTTAAGAGAAAGTAGGAAAAAAAAAAAAAACCCAAAAAGAAAATTCATAGTAACTTTGACATTGTTTTCCAAGCTGTAGCTAGTATAACTATCTCAGCATCTTCTGGTACTATTGATAGTCTCATGAGCACCCATCAAACATGGAATCATTCCCATCATTTTAATTCCCCAATCCTGGCTGCAGAAATGTGGAGGTATCTCTTGGATTGTGATGATCCTCTCTCTCCCACTTCCGTGAAGGAAAAGTATCACTTTCTCGGCTTAGAATGCCTCACTTGCTGGCATGAAACGTCTGCTCTTCTGAATGACTCAGATTTCCACATCCTGCTTTTAACTCTTCAATTTCATGTTACTACTAAAGTTATCACGAATCGTAGTCTCTAATCTCAAACAATAACAGGATTGTAAAGTAAAACCAATGTGATATGACAGTGTATGAAAGACAACCTTTGTAGTATGATACAGGTGCTGCAGGTGTACGCTATGTTTTAAAACTGTAAAAAGAAGGGAAGTATATGGGAAGTTAGAAAGCATTCTGTGATAAATAGCATAGAATGGTGGGAGAATTTGTGCAGAGCATACATTTCCAGAGCTCTGTTAAGATGTTAATAATAAGTATTACATTTCCCTATTGCATGCTTTCCTGAAAATATCATCAGCTTGATTACTGTGAGGGGTTTTTTTTCTTAATACAGTATATTAAATTAAATCATTAACTATCTTTGGCCTTAAGGAATTTCCATCTGAGTTCAGTGTACAACAAAGAAATTCATAACTGAGTTAGGCTGCAGATAGCACAATGTGATTTTATGCTCCCAAACTTTTTACAGGAAAAAAGAAACATATTTTGTGTAAAGACAAGTGTAAATTGTTAGCATACTAAAAGTGTAACAGGCAAATGAAAGGATTGTTAATACTGATGCAGATTTAATTGTTATAGAATTAAAAAGAAAAAGAGTGATTTGCTTCTAGATACAAGGAGGAGAAGGAGCATGCACTCTGAGATCTAGTAGAGGTGAGGCTTGTATCATCTGGGTTCACCCCCTCCTTGACCGATCTGCCAGGTAGAGGTGGGGGAAGGCAGTGAGGAGCATTCATAGATGTTTTTGCAAACAACAGCCAGAAACTGTATCTGGCTTTCATTATGCTCAGTGCTCTTGTTGAGTACAGCTCTTGGGGTCTTCCATCTGTTCAGCAGCTGTTTACTCATGGTTCTTCATCCAGTCCCCGAGTCAGTAACGAACATCCCGGTAACTGCAGAGACTGATTGGAGGCAAATGTGTAAACGTAGCTGCGTAAAAAGATACTGTGTGTGCTTAACCCGAAGTGATGCAGATCTTCACATTTCTGTTTCTTTTAGGTTTATCTGAAACATGAAATTTCAAGGATATTTCATCTGTCACCCTCCCCTTTCGCTATCAGAAAGATGTAGAATCTTACCTTGTGCTTAAATGGAATAGGACAATTATCAGAACTTACATTAGTTAAAATAAGATTGTACCAAGCTGGTAAAATATTAGCCTTTAAGATTTTTTTTTTTTCCTTGGTGGTAAGAAGAAATAAGTATGGGGGAAAATTAAACAAATTAAAGACTTTGGCT